>PISX010018996.1:0-39188 GCA_004024625.1 Mellivora capensis
AAGAAACAAGATGGGATTGGGAGGGAGACAAACCATAAGTGACTCTTAATCTCACAAAACAAACTGAGGGTTGCTGGGGGTCGGGGGGTCGGGAAAGGGGGGTGGGGTAATGGACATTGGGGAGGGTATGTGCTATGGTTAGTGCTGTGAAGTGTGTAAACCTGGCGATTCACAGACATGTACCCCTGGGGATAAAAATTTGTTTATAAAAAATAAAAATTAAAAAAAAAAAAGAAATTATTACTGAGAAGTAGAAATTATTACTTTGAACTAAAAACATACAGGTCCTACAAGAGCTCCCACATATTCTGTGTTTGAGAGTTGATTGATATCGCAGTGATTATGGTGAATAGAGAAGGAATTGTTTTCTTGAATGCATTTTGCAGTAAACAATTAACAAAAGTAAATTATCATCTACAGCAAGCAGATTTGATTATAGCATAGATTACAGCAATTCTGGCATATTCTCTTTATGTAAATGGTCCAACATTAACTGGAAATACAGGGTATTCAAAACAAAATTGGGTAATTGGCAAGTAATGGATTCCAAAGGATCCTGAAAAACTCATACAAATGCCATCTGCTGGGCAAAGCACTGAGCTCTGTTAACATTTTAGTCATTTTCAGAAAGCAAGCCAATGGTAACTGAGAAACACAATACTGTGAGATTTGGAGAGCACGCTTGTTTTAAAGGTGGTATAATGGTAAATGTGCCACTACTGACTACAATATACTTGGCTTGAATTCTTAAGTTGTTCAAGACAGTGAATGCAAGGGAAAATATATCAACTACTTCAAGCTCATCAAGGTTCCTAGTAAGAAACACTGAAGGCATAATCTGGGAACTACACAAGCAAACTGACTTGACTCCCTTCTCTGTCACTACATGACTTTAGAAAAGATAGCTGCAAGGCTTTTATTCCAGAAAGGGGCAGTCAGAAACACCCACTATAGTGCCAAGTGATAAAAGACAGCTACAGCTACCACTGTTATATTGTTATCAATAATGTGTTGGCATAAAAACAGTTGCTGAGTTTTCAGAATATGTAGTAATACCTAAATATGGAGCTGATGTATGTGAAAGACTGTCCCTCTCCCCACCAAAATAAAATGTCCTGCCAGCCCTGGCTTCTGACCAATTTAATGCTATATACACAGTGGACAGAGGATAAGAGCACAGACTCTGGGGTCAGAAGGCCTGGATTCGTATCTTAGCTCCAATGCAGACTACATGACACAGGGCAAAGATAATTTCTCTGTGACTCACTCTTCTCTCTCGAATAAGGACAATAAAGACAAGTCTAACACGCAAGGTTGCTGGAAGTATCAAAATTAACACACATAAAATTAACAGGTAAAATACAAGCTAGGAACAGTCCTTTATGTGTGTCTTTTCTGATGAATGGGGGGAGTACCCCTATACAGACATGGCCCTTCTGTGAGACACCTCTTACAGCTCCTTCCCCAACAGGGCAGCACAGGATGAAGAAAGCAGAGGGCAAAACTCCTTGGAGTGAATGTTAATTTAAAAAAATCCCAGGGGCGCCTGGGTGGCACAGTGGGTTAAGCCTCCACCTTTGGCTCAGGTCATGATCTCAGGGTCCTGGGATCCAGCCCCACATCCGGGCTCTCTGCTCAGCAGGGAGCCTGCTTCCTCCTATCTCTCTCTGCCTGCCTCTCTGCCTACTTAATTGAGCTCTCTGTCAAATAAATAAATAAAATCTTTTAAAAAATTAAAAATTTAAAAATCCCAATGAGGGATGCCTGGGTGGCTCAGTCAGTTATGCGGGTGCCTTCGGCTCGGTCATGATCCCAGGGTCCTGGGATGAGTCCCACATTGGGCTCCTTGTTCACTGGGGAGCCTGCTTCTCCCTCTCCCTCTGCCCCTGCTCATGTGGTACACTCTCACTCGCGCTCTCTCTCCCTGTCAAATAAATAAAACCTTTAAAAAAAAAAAACCAATGAGTGAGTTCATGAGCATGAACTGCTGTCAACAGGTCACAAAGATAAAAAGGAATGAAGAAAAACCTCTTTTGTTTTGCTGTGGAAGAATATGCTTTACCATATACTCCATGTAGAGAAAGCCACAAATGCAACTGAATTTGTAGGTTAGACAGCCCCACGTATCAAAAGGCTTTGTTTTTCTAGTACTAGGTCCAAAGGACAGAGCCCAGAGCTAGACACCAGAACACAGATGTTCCCACAGCTTGTAGTATATGACCTTCAGTAACTCTCCAAGCTTCATGAGGTCTTAAGTTTCTTATCTGTAAACGTGTAGTAGCCCTATCCCATGGGGATGTTATAAGGGTTCACGGGGAAAAGATCTTCAAAACATTGAAGGTATTATTACATCAATGGTGGGACTATAATCTTTTAAGAAAAAAAGTTTATCATGACAGCCAGTCTTTAGTACATGAAGTATGTGAAAGTCTGCTACTGTCTGAAGCTTCCAGATCAAAGCCCATTTTCGACCAGGTTATTTGAACAACTACAAGGATCAACAATGATTTATGGATGAACAGGTACATATGAACCACACTGACGATACTGTAAAAAAGAAAACTTCTTTACATTTCCTTAGCAGATGGAACATCTGCTATTTTGATTCCAAAATAATCTCTTAACAATGTGTGTGTGTGTGGGGGGGGGTAAACATGTCCTTCTACTAAGTAAATAAGTATCTTTTGAGGAAAATCAGAAAATTCCAGGGGCGCCTGGGTGGCTCAGTGGGTTAAAGCCTCTGCCTTCAGCTCAGGTCATGATCTCAGGGTCCTGGGATCGAGCCCCGCATCGGGCTCTCTGCTCAGCAGGGATCCTGCTTCCCCCTCTCTCTCTCTGCCTGCGTCTCTGCCTACTTGTGATCTCTGTCTGTCAAATAAATAAATAAATAAAAATCTTTTAAAAAGAAAATTCCAACAAAATCCAAGAGCAATAAAGGTAAGCTTCAACTGACCCAAACTGCTAAAGTCAGTATTTTAACAGTGACCATACATGACACTGATAAAATAACCTTACTCTCACTTGTCAATTGAAAGGAAAGCTGAGCAATATTAAAGACCTATATTAAAACTACACAAACTTGGCTTCAGAATAATGACATCTAATCACTACCACATTTTTAAAACCATTGTGTGCCACTTCCCCTCCCATCTGCCTAGGGCTGTGAGGGAATGAAACTGTACTGCAATTATGATTTCCGGAGTATTGTTTCTTTGCTAAAATTCAGTCGTAACAGGTGAGAGTTTGAGTACATCAGTATGCAATTTTGTACAACATACTGCATTGGATTATTTTTAGATTAACTGAATTCTAAATAAAGAGTATCAACAATTAATCTTATTAATCTATAAGGATGTAATCCTGGCGTTGGTTTCTGCTACATATGACTGTAATATAATGAAATCTAGCAGTAACTTTATAAAATATATTTAGGGAAATATAAAATCTTTTTTATTTATTTATTTGTCAGAGAGAGAGAGAGAGCACAGGCAGAGGCAGAGGGAGAAGCAGGCTCCCTGCTGAGCAAGGAGCCCGATGTGGGACTCGATCCCAGGATGCTGGGATCATGACCTGAGCCGAAGGCAGCTGCTTAACCAACTGAGCCACCCAGGCGTCCCTATTTAGGGAAATATAAATAATTATATGGTTCTTCATTAAAAGACAGAAGATAGCTCGTGTACCATAACACAAAATGGTACAAACACATTATTATGAACTGTCACTGTTTATAATGCTCACTGTTCACTGTCCAGAATTAAGAAGACAATGAAGAGAAAGTGAGGGAAAGAGGGAGAATACTCCAGAAATATCAATGCACATTTCAAAATGCCCTAATATTAGGGGTGCTTAAACCCCAGATCTTCATACTTGGGGTAGGTAAAATTACCCTTATTTTCATGGAATTTAGCATGTCCTTCAATTATGACTGTAGGCAACAAAGCACATTAACATTAGCTATACACTTGTGACTTAATCACCAATAGAAGCCACATATGGGGTGCATGGGTGGCTCAGTACATCAGTTGACTTGACGTGACTTCAACTCTTGACTTCAGTTCAGGTGGTAATCTCAGAGTTGTGAGACCAGCCCTGCCTCTGGCAGGCTGTGCTCGATAGGGAGCCTGCTTAAGATTCTCTCTCTCCCTCTTCCTCTGCTCCTCCCAGCCCATCTCAAAAAGAGAAAAAAAAAAAAAAAAAAAAGTCACCATACATTTTCATGTTCCTTTACAACTATTAGACATCCCAAAGCCACATTTATCCTCATCATGATCACTAGGTATGCCCACTTCTGCTATATGCATTGTTTGATAAAGTAGATACATATTCAACTTGTTAAATATTTCATAAATATTCATTTTGTTTTGTTAAATATTCTGTAATATTTCTATATAACTATTTCTTTTGTAAACCTACTTATACTAAATACATCATTCACGCAATGCAGCCCACAGATCTCATCAAACTGCTAAGGGATTCATGGCACAAAAAAAGGAATCCTTGCTTTAAATAAATCTTAAGTTTATGATAAACAGTGACTAGACAAGTAATTTAACTAGCCAAAACCCAAAGTATCCCTAACTACCACTAAGTTTGTAATGAACTACATGAAAATTACCTTTCCTGATTTGCAGGCTGTTCTATACTATATATCTCAATGGAAGTTGATACTAACAGTTTTATGAAACCAAATCAAAATCCCAATTAAAAGGAAATAGGACACAAGAAAAAATTATTTTGTTAATTTTCAAACCAGATCCCATCATGAAATCACATATAAAGCTACCTCATTAACTATATCAAGTGACTCAAAACTTTAAAAAAAAAAAAAAAAGCCAATATTAAAAAGCAGAAATCTGTAGAAAAACACATTTTTTTCTACTAGATCTGTGGTCCTCACTATCATTAATAATGTCTGGGATTCAGGCCTGGCTCTCAAGCCTCTGGGACCTGGACTCAATAGCCCAACACACCAAGTTGCATTTCCGTCTAAGTGTGCCTTCTACTGCTGTCAGCCTATGACCACACCATGCTCATTTCTATCTCCACAAGAGATAGACTGTGGCGTGTATATTTCTATACACTGCACCTGTCTTTCAAGGAAGGTCTATACAACCTTGGTCCCCATCGAGCCCTCCCATGTTCTGACAGCATTCCTGACCACCCAGTTTAGCCTTAGTTCCCCAACTGCCCCATACAGTTGCACTTAAGACAGCCTTACTAGGAGTACCAGCTCTGTTCACTACCAGCAGAACCAGATTCCTGGAAGGACACAATCATCAATAATTAACTGATTAATACAGGTAAGAAATGTAGTTGCTACTGAACTAACAGCACAAAAAAAACTAAACCATGGTAATTAAGTCATTCCTCCTTAGAACTGTCTTGTCAGTATCAGGCATCATGGCAAAGCTGCTAAGACCCACAACCCTGTCTGTGCAACCTCACAGGTCACTGTTTCCCAACCTCACCCCACCACCTAGGATGATTACTATGTTATCTACTGAACAGGCACCTGTTAAGTTCTCATAGTAACCCTTTAAGTTTTACTATTTCCTCCAGTGGAATTTTCACTCTTTTCCTTATATAAACAAGTCTTACAAGGCACAGCTCAAGATCTACCTCTTCCAAAAGTCCTTCATTTCCCAGAATAGAGTATGATCTCCCTTGTCTAAGGTTCTAGGACCTAGGCAAGTCCTAAACTTGTCTTCGAGTACTTCCTTGCACTAGTTAAATGGCCAAATGAGTCAAAATACCCAAACTGAGAGCTATGGGTGGGAGAAACCCATTTCACTCACGAAAAATATGCTCAGCTACAGGTGAGAACAAACAATGCAAACAAAGTTACAATCCACAGTCCACAAATCTGTGATCTCCCTGAAGTTACCAACAAAAACTGGATTTCAAAAGAATTACATATTTTTTTTTCATCAGATGGCAACAGAGGTTGTAACTCTAAAAAAGAGGTAATTTCCTGGATATTGTGCAGGTCTAGTTACAAACATGAGCACAAGCTTAGCAGGCTAGATCTAAAGGACTTATGTAGCAGAATACAAGCTAGTGCCTCAAAGAGTGGCCTCCAGACCTCTTAGAAGGCTAGTTCCAAAATTCAGTTTGGGTAAGTGTATTTAATCATGGGGGATAATCTGAGATACTATAATAGGAATATGTAAAAAATTTCCTGAAAACTTGGTCTGCTAAAGCAAAAGCAGAAGACACAGAAGAACAAGACCCAAGGAGTTTACCCTCAAGGAGCTTACAATCTAGCAAGGACTATTAAACAAGAAATTGTAACACAAGGAAGAACATGGTGACTCCTGTTTCAAGGGAAGCACAAAGCACTACAGAGTTCAAAGGAGACAGACAAACTCATTGATATGGAGATCAAGAAAGCTAACAAGCATTGGATCTTCAAGAATGACAATCAATTAAAATAGTAAAAAGGGAAAGGGGAGTAAAACATAATGGAGAACAAAAGAGTAAGGAGTATTGAAAGGATAAAATGTAAGATCAAACACCAAATTCCAGTAGAAAAAGGATCCTACCATCTTAACAGCTACTCCTGCCTCTATGAAGGAGAATGTTAAGAAGTTAAGGGTCTTGAAAACACTGAGGAGTCTTGGCCCAATAGTTCCCAGGCATGCTATTAGGGAGCCCACCACATGACCGTGTAAAATAATCTACTCAGAATAGCAAGAATTATGGGCCCACGGAATAAAACAAAAATGATCACATTGCGTGTTGGTGGTCTACCTATGTAACAATGACCCTATGTTACTACAACCAAGGCATGAATGGGAAGCCAAAAACCAACAGTATTTTAACTTCCAGAATAGTAACATTCAGCTTCAAAAATTACTGAAATGGGATACGTGGTGAAGGCATCCCAGGCTTCATAAATCTGAGTGGCCATTATCTTTAATGTAATCATGTTAACTGCTTGTGAGTTTGCAGAAGGACATATCTATTCAAGTTCTCTTTTTTTTTTTTTTTTTAGATTTATTTATTTATCTGTCAGAGAGGGAGGGAGAGAGAGAGAGAGAATGACGAAGGGGAGCAGCAGGCAGAGGGAGAAGCAGGTTCCCCACTGAGCAAGGAACCCGATGTGGGACTCGATCCCAGGATCCTGGGATCATGACCCGGGCCAAAGGCAGATGATTAAATGACTGAACCACCCAAATGTCCCTGAAGTTCTAATAATTAGCCAGTTTCCCAAAACACTGGTAAAATTAGTGTAATGAGAGGTCAATACATCAAAAGAGAATCCCAACTCTGATTATGAAGTAAAGAACAATTCAGTAAAAGAGCATAGGATTTTTCCTCACAAGAGGTTAAAGACAAACACTTCTTAAACAATAAGCAAAGGGTTTGACTGGATTAGATGAGAAATGGGAAGCTAAGCACAAAAATAGCCAGAGTTCTAGAAGTTCAGACCACAAAAGACAAAAAGTAAAAGAAAGAATTAAGAATTCAGATAAAATTTCTTGATATAACCAGGCTAAAGAATCCTGATTAGGAGCAGCCTACACTCAAGGAGCCTGGGTGGTTCAGTCAGTTGAGCATCTGACTCTTGATCTCAGCTCAGGTCTTGGTCTCAGGGTTATAAGTTCAAGCCCCACACTGGGCTCCACACTGAACGTGGAGCCTACTTTAAAAAAAAAAAAAAAGTAGCCTACACTCAGAAACCTCAGTTTACACAGAGAATTACCACACTCCTATCCTAAGCTCAGCAAGCTTATTAAGTCTATGTGGTAACTGTTCCCTACAAAGCTGAAGTCTATTCTATTTTCAGCACCTAAGGTAATTTCTGGCTTCACTCAAATCTGTTATTTTGAGGATTCACTGTGAAAGGGGGCAAAACAGTGAAAGAAGAGAAAAAGCACAAAAAATCATTTTTCCGGAGAGATGGCACATCTATTGGGAACCACAGGGAGAGTAGTGGACACTTAGAATTTACTCTCTCTAGAAAAAGAGTCTGTTGGGACGCCTGGGTGGCTCAGTTGGTTAAGCAGCTGCCTTCGGCTCAGGTCATGATCCCAGCGTCCTGGGAGCGAGTCCCACATCGGGCTCCTTGCTTGGCAGGGAGCCTGCTTCTCCCTCTGCCTCTGCCTGCCACTCTGTCTGCCTGTGCTCCCTCTCTCGCTCTCTCTCTGACAAATAAATAAATAAAATCTTTAAAAAAAAAAAAAAGAAAAAAAGAAAAAGAGTCTGTTAATTAAACCTAACATATCCACCTGATATGACCAGAGCACACATATCACATCATCTCTTAAAGGGATTTCCTTTTATAAACTTTATTAATGTTACTATTACTATTATTAATATTAATTCTTATTAATATTAAATGGTTAGCTTTATCATCAAAATTCATTTAAAATCAACTATTTAAGACAACAACAAAGGAACAGACCATACATCAATTTTCCCCACAGGCACAGAATTTCTAACCAACAGAATGAGATTTTAACCTTTCAGGCCTAGAGGTCTGTATTTATGTTCCAGTCCAAAATTAGTGACTATCAGAAATTCATGGCCCATCAAAGTGCTTCCAGCCACAAGAGAGATCTTGTGGTATCTGACAAGATGGGGAAGCTACTTGCCCCCTTTTGTAATTCAGACAGCTGGGGGTTTTTTACTTACAAAAAAATTAAACAGAGGGATAAGTAAACCCCAGAGTTAGGCATACCATGCCTTTAAGACCAGAATGCACACATATAATGTCTTCCAAGGATTTATGAAGAAAAGAAAGAGTCACATAATTTCACTGTAGAGATTGACACTGAGTGATCTGTGTTTTTCCCCTACTCGTGTTTTAACTCTTTTGAAAGGTAGCAGGTATGTTTGTTAGCTATAGTTACTCACTTAATTAAAAAACATATCTAATAAGACGACCTCACACTGGACTCCTGCCAGCAGTAGGTAACGGCGTTTACTATTTTAAAAACAAAACCAACAGCATCACAATCTTATTAATCTTCAGAGAGATCAATTTAGCATCCAAGAGGGCTGTGTCACAAGAGGGAACACCACCTCACCCAACCCCCCAGGCCCTGGGGTGACAGAGGAGCCAAAGGAAGTACATGTGGAGCACAGGGCTCTCTTGCCCATACTCATGGGAATCCGCCTCTGGAGGGGAAAGTACAGAGGCTTTGTGTGCCCACCTCACTGTCGGGTTAAGAATGGCTACTACAGCCTATAATAATGCCACCCTCCTCCCTCCCCACCATTCTTAGTCACTTGTATCACGTGCTGGCTGGAGGAGAGCAGAAAGAGTGACAGAGAGACACACACAGTACCTGTTGTTGAGAATTGTAGTCAAAAAGTCCCACAGTTGCTGCTGCTGAGTCCACAGGTACCTGCGTGCCTGAATAATCAAACTGAAGAGGCTCCATGCCCACATGTTCCATGGGGTCCAAGGGGACACTCTGGGACTCCATGTTGGAGAAATCCTCCACAGGCTTGGCACCATTGGTGCTGGTCAGCTGGGCTAAGCCCTCAGAACCATTCTGGTTTGGACCCAGAAGATCCACTTCATTAGCAGAGTTCTGGCAATTACCAGGGGTACGGCTAAACAGAGAAAGTAGAGGGCATTAAACCTTATTTTGAGCGGGGAGGGACACTACAGCAACCCCAGTTTAAAGACGACGTCCTTGAACACACATTATCATCAACATAACTTAAAACTATTTCTACAGAACAACCAGAGACACTTTACGGTGCTTGTATGTTATATCCTATAAAACAACTCTTCTGTTGCTTGCCTTCCCACCACAACCCACCTTGTAAATTCACAATAACTAGTTTTAATTTACAACCCCTTTAACCAAAGGGACCAGATTTGAGGAACAATGAATGAACTGGAAAAAAACACTGCCTGTGGCAACCATGCAAACAAGATCCCAAAATGCAGGTAAGTAAACCACAAGCCCCTCCCCCCAAAGTAACACCTACTCTCTAAACAGAGAGTCAATGGAAAAAGTAGGTTCTGGGGGAAATTCCATATATGAGAATGATTCTATTTAAAAAAAACTTTTTTACAGGTGAAAAAAACTTAAAGTATTATCTTGGTACTACTGTTCAGTGCGAAACCTGTCTCCCATTTTCCTCTTCTAAGAAACTAGAAGCAAAGCCATTACAAAACAGTACAAAATAAATTCATTATCTAGGAGATGTCCCTGCTGAGGAGACAACTCTAAGAATTAAAAGGAGTGTGAGAGTATCATTCACCATCCAAACCAGGATACTCCTAAGAGCAAAAAAAGGGACACTGTTAATAAATATCCTAGGACATGGCAGAAATGAGTACTGCCTCGGGTGACCCGGGACATAGGATCTCCCTATGTAAAAGGACTGCAGGACAGTGTAATTTCAAATCAGAGTAATACAGAACGCTGTTACATTCTAGTAAGGGAAGCATAGCCTGTGACTGCACTCTGTGCCCTTCAGCCCTAAAAGAAAGCCTACAACTGGTACAAATTACAGCTACTGCCGTACTCCCTCCCACACACGTGGCCTACCAGCACCGCCCCGCCAGAAGTCAAACATTACCAACCCCTGCTACGGGCTGCCTGAGGTTCAGGATGGAAAGGCTACCACTTCATCCGAAAGACGTTAGGTAAGTGGTTGTTACTCTGTGCCTCAAATTCTGTAATTCTTTATACTCACAAGGTTAACAAAGTAAATTAGGAATACTGAACAACTGAATGTTGTTCTGCATGCGATGATCAAGATGAATTTTAATTTTGGCCTCAGTGGGTATCAGGATCAGAGAGAGATGTGTGTGTGTTCAGACACACATATATTAGCTTTAGACTAACATTAAATTATTCAAAATTAAATCCTCTATCTGTGTATCACTGGCCAAGGATTTTTACATTCTTAAAATTATATACCATCACTAAAGGTTACCTACATAAATGAAGAATAACACCAAGTGTAGAAGACAAATGTGCAACATCATCTGCAAAGTGTGCGTATTGAATTATAAGGTAAAACCTTCAAACCAATCATGACCAGAGATGGAATGAGAGCATCCATGGAAGGGAGATGACTAAGAATAAGTCATGTAAGCTGCACCTCTGGTTCTCTGAACTGAAGAAAATGATACTGATCCACCTACCTCCCAGGGAGTTTAAGAGTCTCAAATAAAATAATGTGTAGATTTTCAACTTGTTTCTCTCCACACTAACATGCCAGAGAGAGGGGACACGCTTCCATTAGTGACCATGCTTACTCCCAAGCTAGTGATTTGGGAGAAATTTGGGGAAAGTCCCAAGGCATCTATGCCAAGTGATTATGATATTTGAGAATCACTAAAAGATTTATAGAATCATTCTGCAAATAATAGAGCCCTACAGAAATGCAAAAATCTATTGTTTTGGCAAAGCACCAGGAATTGACGGCTCTTAGAAGTTCCACCTTGCCAGTAGTAAATTTACTATCTTGTGGTATGGCCTGCACTGGACCCAATTCTTAAAAAGGACAGATAAGGAAGGGGGGGAACCCCTAAAATCCAAATAAAACTAAACCAAAACAAAAACCCATAGCCCCCATTCAAAAGTCAGAAGTGTAAAACATACAAACCTAAAATCTTTGACGTCTGCATCAATCCCATTCTGCACTGGCAAACCATTGGTCTTGTCCATCACATCACCCTCCTCCTTCAAATCTCCTAGCTTATCTCCATCAAACGCACCCTTGTTCTTCTTGTCACCTTTGTCGTTTTCATCACTGTCTGCATCCCTTGGGCCCTGTTTAAAAAATAGCTTCAGCTTCACTAATCATCATCAACTAACAATAGTGGGCAACCACTGTGGACACGAGACTACACTAAGTGCTAATTAAAACAGGGTAGTGTCTGTGCCCTTTCAAAGACATTACAATCTAATTAACAGACAACACAGAGGCAGGAACACTGCAGAAAGTCTTGCCAAATGGGGGAGACAGACATACAATTATGTTACAGAGTTTAGGACAGTCTTACCATACCCAATGTCCCACCATCCCATTTTTTCCTTTCTACCTGAAGCCCAGCCACAACTCTACATCTCTTGGTCCCACCTCTCTCTACTTCCAAATCTAACTCTATACAGTAGCACAACTCCTAGTTAAGCCCTAGGTATAGCAGCTTATAGTTGGAAAGTGATAAGCCTACAAAAAGAATTTCCTACTTCACCACTGCCTGTGTAAACTCCCTTACTTCTGAGTACTGAGCTAAGTGTGGTCTGACATCATTCCAATTCAATTACTTTACCTTGGGACACAGGCCCTGCCAAGTTGTATCACCTACTACCACCCCAGCTCTACTCTCCATCTCAGGGCTTTACTGCATCAATAATTCACCCATCATCTTTCACTTTGTTTCTAATCCTTCAAAACACATTATATCTAACTGTGAAATTCTTTCAAGAGTACTCTTAAGTGCTTATCTGTTTTCTTTCCCTCTCTGCCTGCCTCATACCAGTTTATTTTGAGACTACAGGGAAGCCCCTTCAGCTAGATCGCTGATGCAGCAGACTTTGTCTCTGAAGTGTTTCAAACTACAAAGACTGAGAGATTAGACCTACAGAACTGTTTTGGTGCCAAGTACACCAATCCCTTCTCTTCTAAGGAAATAAGGTCTGTCCTCTCTTGCCAACATCTTACATTAAGACCGTGACATATAAAGCAAATGTGCCTTAATTTCCAAAAGGAAAAGAAGATCTGGTAGAGTAACTTGACATGGTTCACAGAGCTTTGTAGAATCCTACCAAATGGTAAGTAACCTTTGCTTTTATAAAACTGGAGAGAGGCAACCGTGCTTGTCCTCACCATTGACTTCTGGACCAAATTAAAGCTCCTGGCAAAAGGCAAGAACCAGTGAGAGAAAAGATGAGAGCTACTTCACAGCATTTCCAGTCACCACAACCAAATTTCACTGGGGTGGGAAAGGATCAGTAATGGAGGCTGGAGCAGAGACACTCCGTTGTGAATACACAGGCCAGTGATGCAAAATAAACAGATGTTCTCAGGGCAATTCCCAGAGATCTCTGGCCCAGAAAGGGTAACTCAGGAATCTTGACATTCTTAGAGCTTTCACCTGTCGGTTGTTA
The DNA here is from genome assembly GCA_004024625.1 of Mellivora capensis. Lineage (NCBI taxonomy): Eukaryota > Metazoa > Chordata > Mammalia > Carnivora > Mustelidae > Mellivora > Mellivora capensis. Next base: position 13,089 of record PISX010018996.1, read on the forward strand.
GCCCATTTTACTTTCAAAATTATTCTCTGTTCAAGACACAGAAAAAGACTTCATGGCTAATGTGAACTAAGGAACACACCCAAGAAGGAACAAAGAAAGGATACACAACTTTGCTTCATGTGGAATCAGGATGGTGAACTACTGTTTTGGCAGCCACTGAGATGTGACCTTCACAGCAGAATCTTCAAAGTGTAAGGCGGCTATTGGTTCAAGAGGAGTGAATGACAGCCAACTGAGCACCCCAGCGAGATCCTAAAGCAGAGATGGGAATGGGATAAGATCCTAAAGACAGAGATCTTTGAAAATGTCCGAAGACAACAGCTCCCTCCTACTGCAAAGGTAAAACTGACAAAAACCATGTATTCACTTTCATATCCCAACACTGAGTGTAGTGCTTGGCAGAAGTTCAAAAACTATGACAAAGTAAACTGAAATGACCAAAAACTCCTGAAAAACTGAACCACTAAAATTGGAAGGATCCTCCCACTGTCTTTATCATAAGAGTCCAGGAGGTAGTGACAGGGTATAGATAACAAACAACTCTGCCTGCATTAGCCACTATGAAAGTATTGATTAGAAGGATCATCCCACTGACACACCTAAGTAATCTTCCATAAATCTACAAATCAAGTCACTGACCCAGAAGGAGCAGCCCAGCTCCAATTTCTCATCAGCAGTTCCAAAGGTCTGCAGGCAAAAACAGGAAGGAAATGGGATAAAGAAGCAGCAGGAAGTTTCACCAACAAGCAAGAAGGCTGATGATGCCTTTAGAAGAGCTTGCAGAGAAGCTGCTGGGCTGGCTCTAAGATGACTGTTCTAGAAACAGTCCCTGATACTTAACTTTCTTCACTATACTGCCAAGGGCTAGATTTTCAAAGGAATCCCTAGGATGGGCTGTTTTTCATCCATATTGTATAGTCTATTCCTATAAAATATAGCTTCTTAGTTTTCTGCTATAAATTCCTCAGAACAGCAGGTTCCTTCTATCTGAAGGTAAGGGGGCCCAAGGGAGGCTTCTGTTCCTTGATCTGGATGGTCACTGGGTGTATTCATTTTGTAGAAACACACACAGATGAACATTTATGACTTAAACACTTTTCAGCACACAGGTCATATTTCAGTAAAAAGTTTACTTAAGAGAAAAAAGTTCAGTAAATCAACAATAGCCCTAAATAAAAATGGCGGACAAGTCTGATTTTTAAGTAATACCAAGAGCAGAATGGGAAGACTTTTTGTCAAAAGTCAGCTAGTAAAAGAGAATACAGCATTCAGAATCATAAAAAAGGGTTCTTAGAAATGTGAACACCCTAGAGAGGGAAGAGGGATAGAAATGGGCTGGTAGGGACGCCTGGGTGGATCAGTTGGTTAAGCGGCTGCCTTCGGCTCAGGTCATGAGCCCAGCGTCCTGGGATCGAGTCCCAGAGACTCGGGCTCCTTGCTCGGCAGGGAACCTGCTTCTCCCTCTGCCTCTGCCTGCCACTCTGTCTGCCTGTGCTCGCTCGCTCTCTCTCTGACAAATAAATAAATAAAATCTTTAAAAAAAAAAAAAAAAAAGAAAGAAAGAAATGGGCTGGTATATTTTATAGGATTTTTACAAATGTTTTTAATATTTAAGATAAGGATAAGCATTCACAGCTATGTGGTCTTGAAGAAAGAGCTAAACCAGATTGCACAGAACCTACATTCTATCTCAACTGCTGACACGTACTAGCAGAGGACTTTGGACAGGTCATGAAATCCGAGCCTGAGTTCTCTCATCTACAGCACAGGGATAACTTTGTTTACAACAGAGTAGTTATGAAATGATGCATATGCAAAGGATTTGTGAAATATAAATCATTCTATACAAAAGCAATATGATAATTAGTAAAAGCTAAGCACTGGGATGGTATTTCTTCTGTAACATTAACCATGATATCAAGATTAAACCTCTTAAATGGCCAATTAAGTGGTTTAACTCTACTAGAAGTATATAGCCAATCTGGGCCTCCCAGGGACACTCATTTTCACAATGCAGTGGTTGTATGGTTAGTGTTGAGCATCACAATCTTTTTAAAATTTACAAGTGTCTGGGCTCACACCCAGAGATTCTGATTTAATTGGTCTGCAGAAGCTCCCACAAGTGTTATAAAAGGCTTCTCCTCCAGCAACTCTAATAAGCACTCACAAATGACAACCGCTGTAATTAAGTCCAACATAAGCATTATAAAGCCAGGGTTTTTGTTGGGCTTTTTTGTCATACATTCCCTAGTATATAATAGTACTCAGAAAGTCTATTAGCTAAGTAAAAGAAAAAATATAGAAGGATTAATAGCATCTTTTTATTGTGGGCTTCCTTTAAATGAATGTTAACCCAAACCTGTAGTACTCACAAGCTTCAATGAGTGTTCAAAATGCACATAGCCAAGCCCCATCAAAATCTCAAGGGTGGGGCCAAGAATGGTTCTGAGAGATCCCCTGTCTACACTGAGGCGCAAGGCTATATTCCACTGCAAGATAGCAAAGAACTAAGAGAAGAGCAGAGAGAGAGAAGAACCTTCTGTTGTGGAGATTAGAGTCCATTCATTTATGGATCAGCTTCCTCAAAAGCCTCAGAACAGGAGGAATATTTCAGAGAGTATCTATTAAATTCTGAATGAGTCAGAGAAATGAGAATTTAATTTCTCCTCTTACTGCAGTGATCTTACCCACAAAGCTCCACAGAGCAAGTCATATTCAATGAGATTAGTAATTTTCCTCCCTTCTTTCTAAAAAAGACTGTTTTGCATATTTGAAATTAGAACAAAGCTTGAATCCAGGCCCTAACACATTTCCCTTCTAAGCCTCATTTTTCACTGCTATAAACTCACAGGGACAACAGTATCAAAGGGTTGTTTCAAGGAGTCAATAAGGCAATTCATGAAAGTGAAATTCTTTTTAAAAAAAAATCTTACAAGTACTTTACACCACTTTCACATTTTTTCCTGTCTTTTTCAGACATTCAGCCCCCACTCTCCCAAAACCTCAAAATTGCTAGATATCTTATGTCTCTCCCCCGGGGAAAAAAACTTACAGCTCTGATCATTAGACCCTTTGTACCACTGATTTCCGTGAGGTATGTGTGCAGAACTGAGCCACGACCAACTACCACATTTCATCAAATCATCAATTTATAAAACATACCATCATTTTATGTCCTGCTAAAAAGGAAATGCTAGCAATTAAACTATGATAAACTACCATTTGAAAGATGCATCCCATTTTCAAAATGAACAAAGTGGGAGGTGTACACTTTAGAAACAGTGGAACACAGACTACCCAGGCACTGTGTACATCAACACCTAACTGCAGGTGTACAGAAAGGTAAGGAGAGTGTTCCCCTCTGCTGTGGTAACCACCAGACCCAGGAGGGGGGAAAAAACAAAAAACATGTCTTGACCATGCAGAATGGTATTTGTTATTAGAGATGAAAACAAAACAAGTTTTCTAAAAAGTCGTCTGGTGCTTTTTAAACTTTTTTATCTAGTCAGTAGTTAAAAGCTTGACATTATAAATTAAAGCATGTAGAATTCTTGCTTGAGGGAAGCTCAAATCTGGAGGGGCTCTACCCTGTAGATGAAGTTTCTGAATGTGATTCCATGTCCTTCTGGTAATTTAATATTCCAAGAAGATTACATATTTTTCAAACTTCAGTGTGCATGCAAATCACCTGAGGCTCTTGGCAAAATGCAGGTTTTGATTCAATAGAGCTGGGGTTGAGCCTGAGATTCTGAACTGATAATATATAATAAGCAGCCAGGCAGTGATAATGCTACTGGCCCATGGACTTTGTGGAGCAAGATTCTGTAAGGTTTACAAAGCACTTTCATATACAGGGCACCCAGGTGGCTAGTCAGTTAAGTGTCTGCCTTCAGCTCAGGTCATGGTCTCAGGGTCCCAGAGCTTAGCCCCACATCGGCCTCCCTGCTCAACGGCGAGTCTGCGTCTCCCTCTCTTCCTGTGATCCCCCTTGCTCACTCCCTCTCAAATAAATAAATAAAAATCTTCAAAAAAAATAAAAGGCATTGTCATATATATTACACATCCATATCAATTAGACTTTGTGTGTTTTTATTTACTCCATTTCACAGATGAGAAAATTGGGTTCAGTTGAAATTCAAACCCCTGACTTCTAAATGTATTACGCTGCACACAGTTTTTAAACAAAATCAATTAAATAGCACTAGTGACCTAAAACAAATGCGGGGAAGACTAGAAAAACCAGTTACCAAGTTTTGTGACCCAAATGAATTGCCAGGAGTGTGCATGCCTCCTCCAGGTCAGAAAGCAGCCGGTCTCGAAGTACAAGTAGAAAGGCCTGCCAAAGGTAATTTTTTCTAAAAATCTTTCCTCTGCAAGGTTAAGGTGATCTTCACCTAAAACTTAAGTGGACTTCTCATTTCCCTAGGCACCATAAGCCACAAAGGTAGAAATTATGATCCACTCTTCTGACCGGCTAGACTCCGATCTATTTGAAGGTCGGCTAGAATTCCAAAAGACAAACAGCAGGGTCCTTTGATGGTATATTTCACTCAGTGGCCTCACAATACAGTAGTCACATGTGGTTTTATAACCACTCTGAACCATGCTTTGTTGGGGGAGGGGGGACTGTCTTATTCCAGGAATAAATAAAATAAAGTATACAAAAAGAAAATTTTCAAGACTTGACAGACTCTGACTGAACTGGTATTCTGAATTTTCCTATTATTCTGAAAACTGCCACCCTGAAGTTTTTGATTCATATGTAGAAAAGTACCAAAATTTTACAGTGGGTGCTAAGAACAAAATACTGCTCTAGGATTCCTACTGTCGGCTTGAAAGTAATCTCATCACAGAAGCCGAAGTACTCAACTGAGTCCATTTGTACAATCAAAATGAACTTAAGAAAGCTCAGGAAAGCTGGACAAAGAGTTAAATACCTTCATTAAAGCTGTAAGCAAGAAACCACCTTACTGAAAGTGGAAAATCACTGTAGAATGAGTAGCTTACTTTAGTCCTAAACCACCTCTAACTGAAAAGTTATTTTAGTCAGAGTCTGGATTATCTGTTGTCAGTATCCAAGATGGCCCCTTAAGTGCTTGCTTGAGATCTACATTCATTACACCATCAGGGATGATGTTTTCAGCTCTTAGAATTAAAATGGAGACTCTTCATGGTTTACTGCAGGTACAGCACCCAAAGTAAAAATATCTGAGTGTTCTGACCCATAAACCACCAACTGCCACTCTTAGAACAATTATCTACAAAGCAGCAGATATTCTCTCTTCCCTGACCTCTGAACTCAATACCTTCAATGACAGACTAGATTTTTTTAAAAAGGCAGGGGGAGGGTCACCTTTTCCAAGAAGATGCATGCATACCATGACAACCAACAAGTGATTCAGGTTTCCATGACCAGAGCTTTGGTTAAATGTCGTCCTAACAGGCAGAGCAAAGCCAAGCCATAAAGCTGATAAAGGAGGTCACTGATCCTCAGGCTTCCATCCACCAAAAGATTGGACATGCAATGTGGTAGCCTGATGTCACCAATCAGTCCCCCTGGGTCACCCTTTAGATGCAACTCAAGTCAAAATACACCACAGTATTTCATTACCCACAATCTGCCTTCTGAGAAGTTGGAACACAGATTTGGAGAAGTTTCATTTATCTTCATGCAAACCTCAGAAGCACAATAAATTATCTGATTGTGAGAGTTCAATTTTCTGACCTCTTAACCTTCTGAGATCTCAAACTCCTCTGGTGACAATACTACAATAATAATACAAGAGCTAAAAACTATCTCTTAGGACAACCAAGGATGAAAAAGCCACCTTTACAAAATGAAAAGCAAGACAATGAAAGCAAAAGATAACACGCTCTATCATAAGATTGACTGCCAAAGTAATTGCTTAAAAGAGAGAAGCAGGCAAAAATAATAATGATTCAGTCCCAGTGTTTTATCTTTCTCCTAATTCCAATTATTTTTCTGCCTGCTTACAAACTTTATAGTAACCCAGGCATGTGCCCCCTGGCTAATACCCAAGGATTAGAAAATGGTCACATGCATGACAGAGAACTCATGGCAAGAGTCATACAGGTTCCAACTCACCACACCACACTGACAACTTACCTACATACAATACTGACTTTTCTCCCACAATAAATAAATAGAAGTTATACACAGAAATTAGCAGGCAGCACTTCCTCTGAGAAATCTGTGCTCATGAGATGGGTAAAGTGTGAGGACAAAAAAAGAGGTGAACCAGGGATATGGTGAAAGAGGAGGAGTAACACCATCCTTCCCATGGGACAACAAGGAAATGATCATTTTGCCCAAATCCATTCTCACATCCAAAGGATAGATCTTACTGTTTCCAAGCAATCTCTCAGGTAGGTTCAAATAAAGAAGGACTCTTCCTAGCTGATGTGACCTATGTATGTATTTGCAGTGTCAAAAGACACAGAAGCAATCAGGTCAGCTTTGGAATGACTAGTACTCAAGATTCAAGACAAAAGCCCCAGTCCAGTCCTAGATCGTCCTAAGGGTCATTATAAAAATAAAAGATCCTCTTCTGGCTTAATTCCTCACACCAAATTTCTAGGTGTGAAACTGGGAGAAATCCAATACACCTTCTTAGAGAAGTTAATCTTTTCTGGTTTTCCTGTGCAATTAAAAGCTCCAGTCATATGGGAAGTGTCAATGGGAGCCGAAGCATCATCTTTGGCATGCCTAGAAGAAAGCTAACTCCATATGGATTCCAGTTACCTTAAACATCACCTGTTCTCATGCCAACCAAGTCAACATTCATTTAAGGTCCAATAACATATGACGGAATTGTACTTAACAATTGAGGAAGCTGCACCCAGAATGAACTCCTGCTACTCTAAAGAAGTTTCAGGTCGAATGAGGAACAGAGGAATAAGCTTCTGACACCTAGCAACAGACACAGGATGATAAAAATACTGACAACAAATGCTTTAAGGTAACATAAGATAGTTATGGAGGCAAAATGATTAATACAATTTGGGGGAAAGAAAGTCTTCTATGACTGCCAACAAAAAGGATTAGCTGGAAAAGACTTCACAGAGAAAGGATTTTGAAAAGGTCCAAAGCAAGCTAAGTCAGGAGGTAAAGAGAGAAGACAGATTCAGGCTGCGTCAGGCTATGTCTTGGGCTGTGTCCTGACTGCCACATGGAATACAAAACCAGGCAGAGAACACAAAATAAGGAAGAATCAAATGGAAATACATCGTAAGACTTCCACATCTAGAGAGCTGATGACAAGAAAGAAGGAGTTTTGAGAAAGGCTATCAAAGATGCTTGAGGAAGACTGTTTAAGACTTACATGGGAAGAGGCTAGGGACAGACAAGCTACTTTGGCAAAAACTGAGCATCAGAGAGGTCAAATGGTGATGAGTCAAAAAAAAAAAAAAAATATATATATATATAAATAACAGATCTGGAATTAACAGAACTTCGAGTTTCCTAACAGGCTAGGTATAAGAGGCAAAGCTGTTCAAAGAGGGCCAAAGACCATACCATAATTAAACAAAGCAAACAAGAATGATCCTACATAACCAATCCACTTTAAGGATTATTGCAAACTGGTAAATCACTGCTCTCAGATCTATTTCCTATTGACCCCCAGCTTCAGCTTTCTTATTTTAATTCCTTCTCTTTTTATTTATTTTTTTTAACTAAAAATGTCTTCTGATAGACCAATGAACTGAAAACTAGATTTCAGTTCTACCTCACGTTATCAATGTATCCCCCCCAAAATATCATGTCTTTGTTTTTTAAAAGTTCAGTTTGCATCCCCTACTGTGTTTGCTGGCACCTAATTGCAACAGAAGTGTTTTAAAATACACTGTAATTAGTGCTGTGAATATCTAAGGAAACTAAACAGGCATGTTTTGCTTTAGGGGGGTAAAAAAAGAGAGATATAGGAACAAGTTCCTCAAGCCAACTTACAAATCCTCCTTTTCTTAGACAGGAATCGCCCGGGGATGAGCTCAACACATACTCCACCATGCTAACGCCTAGTCCCCCACTCTCCGACCGTGGGGACAGTACAGAATTGACCTCACTGTTCACATGGAAACTCTGACCAGGTCTTCTCTGCACCATGATTGGCTGGGAAACTGAATGATCTACAAAAAAGATACACAAGCATGATACAGTGCAGCCAGAGGCTCAAACAAATTATGAGTGATGTCTCATGGATAAACCAATGACTGGGAATCAGGAAGCCTGCCATGGTCAGGTGAGCCAAAACCTCCTATTGTGTTTTTCCCTAAGTATAAAATTCTACATAAACTAAGGAGAACGGAACATACTCCTCATATATCCGGACAGCAGAGCAAGACAGCAGTTCACATAACTGGTTTATCTAGCTATAGTGGATAAACTGTTTACCCCTTTCAAGTAGCAGAATTTCTTTTTAATATATTTTATTGGTAATATTACTAAAACAAAATGTGATTTTACTGCCCTTTTTAAAAACAACAACATAATTTGATATTTTCTGATGACTCACTGTCATCTGAGGTTCCATTTTTACACTGCGCTGTAACACAGCACATCAGCTTCTGGGTGTTGGGTCTCCTTCCTCCCTAGCCTCTGTTCTTTCCTTCTGCTGTCAGTGTGTGCCTCTACAGGTTCTCCCCATCCCCCTTCAGGGGTAGTCTGTCAGAAGAGCATCCGTGCCCAGTGACTTGATTTGGCCCAAACCACATTTACAAATAATCATCCCATACACAGTACACAGGGGAGCAAGGGGAGGAAAAAGAAACATGAACTTCAAATGGCAGGCATGGATTTTCTAATTCCAAGTATGCTGACAGCAGTACAGAACAAGAAGTTATAGGTGAAATTATGGTCATTTCAAATAAGACCACTCCCCTGCAGCTAACACTTCAATAAAATATTGAAGATTTAATTTTGTGTTAATTGTGTTTTAAAATAAATTACATCATATAAGCTCCTTCATGGCAATTATACTATAGGACAGGACATTGCTTGACATGCTTATGTCACTGATGTGAAATTCATGACTTGCCAATTGCTGAGGAAAGGAGCTCTAAGACAGGCATAAATCACAGTACAGATGCTAGATCTAAATTACCTGATGTTCCCCAGGCACTGTCTCGCCATTGATCACCCAGGAATATTCCTTTTGGTCCATCTTTGCTGGATTCATCTGTTTCCCAAAACTTTTTACCTGGCAAGAGCTGCTGCAAATTAAAAATAATAGACGCTTTTAAAGAATTCATAAAGGATGAAAGTACAGCAGTCAACACTTTCTTTTAGACAAGGGTACTGCAGATGCTCATGTGTCCTGAAGGTCTTTACTCACGGTGTTCTGACTACATAGACTGTATATTGGGTAAAAGTCACAGAGAGCCCTAAAGACAAGGAGGGGCCACAGATCAACCCACCACAGTAGAGGCTCAGCTTAAATATCTAGAATCATTCACTTAATCTATACCAAGATTTTTAATTGGGGGTGGGGAGGGAAGGGAGTTATGTTAGACCCATTAGCTAAATGCTTGCTAAGAAGACTCCTTTTGAAACAGAAAGTACCTACAACTACTAAAACACTACTTCTGCCTTCTTGTCTACTAATTGGCCATACAAAGTCACTCAAGCTGGGGCAGGAACTCAGACCCCAGCTATGGAATGCTAGAGGCAAAACTCACCTCCTTCACACACGGAGATTGTATTCACCAAAAACACTCATTACCAGAAAGAGAAAACAAACAGAAAACTTCCCAACCACAACATAAACCTATTCCAAGATTCTGGAAAGACAGACAAGCTATTTCCCCATTCCTGGAAGGGAAATAAAATCTCCTAACCTCAATTAATTTTAACAAAACTTAGTGATGCCATTATAGTGACTTCACAAAACATTCCATGCTTCATAGACATGTACACATACCACTGACCCTAAACCAATGAGAACTTTACATGAGCTATGACCAAGGAAATGCAAAGTACCCTTCAAGTAAAACCCAATACAGTGCGCACAAGACCAAAAGCATTAGTGACCAGGGTTACAAAGTGAAATTCCACTAGACTTCCATCCTTCTTTATTCTGGTCATCAGCTTTACTCACTAAAATGTCCCCCTTATCACTTCTAAGTATGTTTTCATTTCAGCTACTACCAGGAAGACAAGAAATTCAGAACTTTGAAACCATACTGAGTAACTGCTCTTGAGCATAAAAGGTGGCACCTGGAGAGCTGAATTTCTCAGAGGAATAGAATCAAAAACCAGAAAGCAAAGCATTTGCTCTCCTCCTTGACAATGAAGGTTTACCTTTCCAATTTATACCCCAATGATAAGGGAGAAATAACTCTGCCCTCACTAAAATCAAATCTTGGCCTTCCAAATCTGAATCATAGGTTTCTTAGCATAATTTCAATCTAGCTCTATAAAGCTATCTGGTAGGCCTGGGTTAAAACCTGCTCAAAGCAGTGTCCCACACACTTTTTGGCCCCTCATTTGTTACTTTCTAATCCAGTAAGATCATGACAAAAGACACTTATTATGGTATGACATTTAGTAAACACAGGTTTACTTGAAGATATGCAGTTATAAGCAGTCACTTCCCGGTGCGCCTCTTGGATTCATTCTCTGAGGGAAACAAGGACAGAACTGGTCTGTGAACTTGAAGGGATGAGGGCTGGGGGTAGGGAGGAAAGGTGGGAGGGAGGGAGAGCTAAACAGTGGGGTCAGAAACCAGTGGGGTCAGGAAGTGAAGGCCTAGGTAACTTTCATGTGTCCTAAGACAAACTGCTGAACTGTCCTGAGCCTCATTCTTTCTGTACTGTTGAAGGAAATAATTTCCAGTTTGTGATGATTAGAGATCTTGTTGATGAGTGCCTAGCATGATGCCCACCACATAGCAGGTTCTCAATAAATGTATTCAGTGGCACCATACCAAGGAAAAATAGCTGTAAATCACAGAAGGGACACTGAAAATTAATGTGAATTACCCAAGTACAATTCAAGAATTCTTGTTTTTAAACTTCCTTTTCTTCTTTTAGTCTCAAAAATGCCCTCTCACAAGATTACAAATATTTCCCTACTGGTTGTATCTTTTCCAACTAAAATTGTGGGTTTTCTCCTGTATTGTGTAGGGACTGTAAATAGGACAAACTTCTCCTATGTGTACAAGAAAGAATGTCGGCAGAAGGGACACCTCACTTGTTGGTGAATTTTCATATAAAAATGGATGTTCTCCATATAATAATGAAAAGAAAGCACAGGAGATAAAAATATATTCAATATGGCGCTCATCCCTCTCCACACAAATTTGGAAATCTTTCCTGAAAGTTCAAGGAAAAGCTCCCTCGGGTACCAGCCTCCATATGCAAATATAGTCTATCTAGAATTTGTCAAACTGTTTACTGACTGAAAGCAGCAGTCCTTGAACTCAAGGCTTCAAAAATGACTTCTAGAATCCTGTCATCTTTCACTGTAGTTTGCCAGGCTGTCATAACATGCAAAGCCAGCAAAAGCAGGTGAACATGTAAGCAACACTGGTTCTGAGCCAAATTCTCTCAAAAGGAAACAACAGCACAACAAATGTGTAGAAAGGTGCTAAAAAGTGAAGATTCTACTTCAAAGTCGTAACCGGTGCAACAAGTATCAAAGGAATATACACACCAAAAACCCCAAGACCCTAATCAGATACTGAAAGGCAACCCTATCTCCCACTATTAATCATTAGTATAAATGTAAATCCTACACAGAGGGTAGAAGCAGCCACAAAAGTACTAGAACTCCACATGCTTTGGCAAAGTAGTAGTGAGGTGGTCAAGTAACTATTATCAATGAAAACAGCTTGGACTGAAGGGGCAAGTGCATAAGAGATAAAGAAAAAGGAGATGGGAGGAAGGTGCTAGCATGCCAATTCTGGGAAGGAGAAAGGCGGAACCTGTGGTTTCCAAAAGTGTTCTGCGAATGGGAGGAAAATTTAAATACAGACCCCAGGGACTTGGGCAAAGACAGAAGCAAATGTAGCAAAGCTCTTCTGAGTTTGGATATTTCACAGAACCTAGCATTTCTCACGTTCCTCTAAAACATCCCCATCTCCACCTCTCACTTGTGTGGTAAGCAGCATCAGAAAGGACTCCTGTTTCTGGTCCTCGTGCCCTTATATAATCCCCTTCCCTTTACTGTGAGCTGGATGTTGTGACTTGTTCCTCAGGAGTAACACGTGGCAGGAGTGATGGCATGTCACTCTTAAGACTATCTTACAAAAAACTGACTACCTGTCTTGTTTCTTTCTCTCGCCCTATTGTGTTCAACTCTCTCTTGCCCTCTTGCTTGCTCACTTTGATGAAGCTCACTGCTATGTTGTGACCTGCCCTGCAGAGAGATTCACATGGCAAAAAACCAAGAGAGGTCATGGGACATCAACTCATTAGGAACTGGGGCCCTCCGTCCAACAACCTGTAAGGAGCTTAATCCTGACATCAACCTCATGAGTGAGCTGGGAAGCAGAGCCTTCCCCAGTTGCACTCTGAGATGACTTGCAGTTTCAGATGGAATCCTAAGTGCAGCTTGTGAGAGACCCTGAAACAGAGGATCTTTCAAAGCCATGACTGGGTGACCTACAGAAACTATGAGGTGGAAACAACTCTGTTGTTTTAAGCCACTAAATTCTGAGGTAATCTGCTAGGCAGCTACAGGAACTAATACAGTTATGAATATATTTGAACAGGGTTGCTTTGATAGTCTACACAGTTTTTTACAAGTTTGTTTTTAAGAAGCCTGTCTCGTTCCATTTCGAATGTCTAGAATCCAAGTGCTTTTGAATTTGGAAAAATTACATGCTTTCTATGTCATGTTCTCCCCTACTCTGTATTATAGTCCTTCTGTATTAAAAAAATGTATAAACCTCTGCAAAATTAGATTGCCTTAGACATATTAAGCTTACCGAGAACTAATAGCAATCACATATTCAAGTCAACTGAAGACATTAACTGTTCAAATCTGATCACAGTAAAAGAAGCTATAATCTACTGAATTATAAAATAAAACTAAGTGATGATGAGACTCCAACTGTTATTTCAAATTCAATAGCAACCCTCTGGAGTAACGTCTGGATAGTACTGGCTAAAACATATCTGTTCTCCAACCCACTGGCATCAACACTGGGAACTGCCGAACCTTCACTCAAGCCACACCTAAATCCAATCAACAAATTTAAATCCAACTATTGTATGAGAAAACAGTTCCTGCTTATCCCATCAAGAACCTGGAAATAAAAACTGTTCTTTGACAGGACAAAAAGGGAGGTTTACAAAATTTACTTTAAAGAAAGATTAGGCAATAAGAGGATTAAAAGATTTGACAATTCCAAAGGAAGATAACTGGAATTAGGAATGAGTCAGACAAAAGCAAGAGACCCAGGGAATCAGATGTAGGTAGTATGACCCAGTTGGCATATTTAGGGAGAGGGCATATGATGCACAAAGAAGCCTATCCTTATAAAAGCAATTAATGCATCAAGTTAGACAGTAGTTTGATTACACTAGCCACGAAAGACAACCAACTAACTTCCCTGGCTCAGACTCTGCTTAGCAAGCAAACTTCTTATGAGAACTTGGCTTCCTCCTCTAGCCAAGCATGCTGATCACTGAACACAATTACCTTGTTCACTTGAGAGTTATTATTTCTCCTTATAAATCAGTAAACTGCATTTTGGTTTTCATACAGAAGTCTCTTGTGGTTCTTGTTAGTTGTAGGTCAATCCCATAAGCTAACTACTTCTGTATTAGTCATGGAAATCCCTTTTAAGACCTAGAAACTGAGAACCAGGACTTAGGAAGTCCCACCATCCTCCCCAGCCATACAACAGACCTTGTAGTCTTCCCTGTCTTGTCCCATTAAATGGGATTCCTATTTGGCCCAAACCCCCAATAGTGTCAGTTCTCAAACCTTTAGGGGAAAAAAACACACACTATTTATCTCATCTAGAACCACAGATTTATAAAAGAAAAAGACTTACAGAAAATAAAGAAATCGGCAAGCATATTCATGAGGCTTCTGGAGAACAAGAGAGAAATCAAGCACTAGTTTATAAGCTATGTCAGCCACTTGGAAAACCTCAAAATTTTGTTTGGAAACACCTTTTCTCTTTTATCACCTAACAAAAGAGACAATACCTGAAACCGCACTTGTTCGATCAATCCAATACTAGCCCCCACTAAGAGCCCTTTAATAGACATGGAGACAATAAAGGGCTTCTTATTTTAAGAAATAATATAGTAGTAAAACACACGCCAGCACTCTGAAATCATTTTTAAAGACCAACCTGGTTTTAAATCCCAACTCAGAATTTAACCCCTCTTGGCCTCAGTTTTCTCACCTATAAAGAACTGTTGTGAACACTGAATGAGATCTGAGTAAAAAAAGCAATACAATGCTGAGCTCTGGGCAACCACTCAAAAAAATCAGCTGCTATGATTTGAGAACACTACTAATGGCTAGTCAATGAAATGCTCCTCAGTACTCAGCTAGCAGATGTCAGCACAGCATCACCCAGCCCACTTCAGTGTAAATCCCATAAAATTAGGAGCCCTAACAAAAGAGCCATGATTACAGCTTTGCAGAAACAAAGAGGCAAGATGATTATTAAGGACTGGACTTGTCTGACCACAACGGTTACTAATATTTGCACAGGAAAGTACCAGTGAGGTTTCCTGAGGTCTCAACACCAAATGCACACTGCAACAAGTACTCTGCACTCAAGAGAAATAAAATACCAGGTAACTGCTGACATACTCAACAGAGCTGCACAGAGCGGTCTCTCGGAGCAGAAATTAGGCTTCTTAAGGAGGACTGTTTGCAGGGATGCATGTTACAGCCCTGCAGGCCATCAGGTTCGATCATGTTACCTGGCAATGTGAACTTCCAACACAAGCCTAGTCTCATCATTGGAATGTAACCAATGCAGGAGTCAAATACCTGGTATTTTAACCAGGTGGGAAGACATAGCCCCCTCCCAAATTTTTTAATCTCTTAGCACACATTCTCAATGCATTAAAAGAATTTGACATCAACTCAAAGAAAGAACCACCCAGAACTGACTGAAATAAAGAAGTTTAGTTGGTAGCCACCGAGAGTCACATGTTCTAGGCAGAGGTCTGATGTGTGACAATTGTATAATTTTCAGAAATCCCTTCTAAAAAGCTTAATGTCCTAGGGATTGACCTAGCCCCAACCCCCATGCCATAAAGGTTTGGTGGGATATCAAGTGAGACAGGACACAAAGTGCTTTCATAAATACTATGAACTACACTCATAAGTCATTTAAAAAGCTTTAACAAGAAAAAAAAGCTTTTAACAAGAAAAAGTATACATCAATATACAAGACTTTTTTTTTTTTTTTTTAAGTTCATTCAGGGGCACCTGGGTGCCTAGTAGGTTAAGCCTCTGCCTTCAGCTCAAGTCATGATGTCAGGGTCCTTGGATGGAGCCCTGCATTGGGTGGGAAGCAGGCTCCCCGCTGAGCAGAGCACCCAATGCCTCTCTGCCTACTTGTGATCTCTCTCTCTCTCTCTCTCTGTCAAAAAAAAAAAAGGTACATCCATTTACTGTTAGGACAATTCTTTGGTAAAGAGTTTAGAAAATAAATCCATCAAGGGTCACATTCATTCCTGAGAACTTATCTCAACAATAACAAAAAGACAATTCAAAAGGAAAAAAAAACCTCTACATTCAAAGACTAAGAGCAAAGACTTTGGGGGCAAGCTAAATGTTCACCAAGGTCGCTATGTAAGCACAATGGAAGCTCGCCCACAACAGCCACAATGACTACGTGTGTTTACAAAAACACTAACTTTTAAAAGTAAAATACAAAATTGCATGTGTAAAGACTACTTCTCCTTATGCATCCTTCCCTTCTGGATCAAGACCGTAAAGAAAAATAAAAACTGAAATAGGTTCTTACTGGTGTGGTAGCATTATGAATGACTTGTTACAAAATATAATATACTTTTATGATTTAGAACTGATATTCTAATGAACAAAAATTGAGATTCTGGTGGTATGGAATTTACTACAAATAAGGCATTTTCTCTTAAGCAGACACATTTCACTTCAACCTAACTTCACAGTAACAATTTTTTTTAAGTTAGTGGCAATTTTAAGAAGAGCTCACCTTACCTTGCAAATATTTCTAAACAAGCAGTTAATAACATCTGATCCACTCTGAAAACTGTAGCTTACATAAGGAATGCTGAACGTGTTCAATGGTTTAATCACAAGTCAGTTATTTTTTTAATTAAAAACAAGTACGGGGGGGGGGCTCCTGGGTGGCTCAGTGGGTTAAAGCCTCTGCTTTCGGCTCAGGTCATGATCCCAGGGTCCTGGGATCGAGCCCCACATCGGGCTCTCTGCTCCACGGAGAGCCCGCTTCCTCCTCCCTCTCCCAGCCTGCCTCTCTTGCCTACTTGTAATCTCTGTCAAATAAATAAATAAAATCTTAAAAAAAAAAAAAGTATAGGGGCACCTGGGTGACTCAATCAGGTAAGCATCTGCCTTCAGCTCAGGTCATGCATGATCTCAGGGTCCTAGGATAGAGCCCTGCGTTAGGCTCCCTTGCTCAGAGGCAGTCTACTTCTCCTTCTCCCGCTGGCCCTCTGCACCACCACCCCCAATGCTCACTTATACTCTCTCTTGCTCTCTCTTTCTGCCCCCCTCTCTCAAATAAATAAATAAAATCCTTAATATATATATATATATGGTTATGGTGTTTTAATTTTCTTTTTCTTTTTCAGTTTAAGGAATAGGATCTTCTCAATTCACACTTCCTGTTTATGTATCTTCTAATTGAGGAAGCACCCTGCATTCTTTTTAATTAGTTAGACAATACTTATATGTAAAGATTATTTTTAAATATTAAAACACTATGTCCTGCTTCAATACATTCAAATCACACACACACACACACACACACACACACACACACACAGTCCAAGAATCAGTATTTGGTATAATTTTTTCACACTTTTCTACCAGGCAAATTCAGAACCTGGCACCTAGTAATTATTGCTTAAGCTGTTCATCTAGGTGTCAAGATGCTCTCTACTGAAAATAATTTCCACATTAATGATCTCTTAAGTAAATATCTCTTTTGGTTAAAATTTAATGGACTTTTCAAGAAGAAAAGTTTATTATTTTACATAATTATAGTTATATGGTATATAAAATTAACAGATTTTTTGAGAAATATTTGCCAGCTATTAAGCACTTTTCATTAGCACGGTCAATAGTTACATCTAATGTCCCTTAGAAATACTCCCACCACTAAGGATGAAATGACACAAATCACTTAGGCCTGGCCAATATGAGGTAAAATTTGACCTTCTCAAACTCTCACATCTGGAAAATCACTACTGCTCTTCTGGCTACTGAAAAGTTTCAAGAGTTTCAGCATCTGAAGTACTGATGTCAAAAAGTGAAGTACTACTTGAACAGGCCCTGAAATGCACAACCTATTGTAGCTACTACTAGAAATAAAAGTAAAAAAAGACACTCTGCCCAAATAGAAAACTAAAAAGAAAAACCTATCAGGAATCAAAGAGATATAGCTCACGGGCATTCATTTTAAGAGAAGCACACTGTAAGTGTGCTTCAGACTGTTAAACTTCACCATCTACTTTGGATGAAGAAAGGAACTACTGGCGACAGGACTGGTCAGGACTGCCATATAGTAGGGGGAGAGTTCAGAGTGAGAAGACAGTGGGAAGGACACTCCACAAAGAGCAAAGACAGACAGACAGACAGAAAGAAAGAAAGAAAGAAAAGAAAAGAAAAGAAAAGAAAAGAAAAGAAAAGAAAAGAAAAAAGAAAAGAAATGAAAAGAAAAGGAAGCGGGCCGGGTGCCCACCAAGAAAGGAGTCTAGCCAGTGGCACAGGGAAGCAATAAGGAGAGGTAGAAAAGCAATTAGTCCAGTGACCAGTGAGGCTTCATGGATCACCAAAGCATTGGGCTCTTAATGCAACAGACAGCAACGGGAAATAACATCATAAAAATTAAGTCCAGAAAATTAATCTCATATTTCTCCATAAAATGGGGTGAAGGCAAGTTAAATGGATGCTGAGAAGCTAAGCAAAGAGGTCACTGCAGTAACTTGGCATGAAACAGTTAGAGAAGGAACCTGTGGAAATGGGGCAAGGAAGGTACAAAAAGGCTGCCTGGATGCCTCTCTCAGCTTTCAAAGCATAAAAAAAAAAAAACAAAAAAACACCAAACCTGGAGCGCGTGAGTGGCCCAGTCAGTTAAGCTCAGTCAGCAGAACCTGAGTTCTGCTCAGGTCATGATCCTGGGGGCCTGGGATGGAGTCCCACATCTGAATCTGCAGGCACCCTGCTCATCAGGGAGTCTGCTTATCTTTCTCCCCACAACTCATGTTCTCTCTTATATGCTCTGCTCTGTCTCTCTAATAAATGAACAAAAAATTAAAAATTAAAAAACTATGTAATTTCAAAAATGAGGATTTGTAGCCCATTATGATGATCAAGAATGAAGTCAGCAAGTATGCGTAAGTCTATCACTGAAATTATTTTAACCAGAAATCTATTCTGTAGTGTCAGCTGACTGCAAAGTCTAGATGAAAACAGGACCCAAGTACATACAAACACGTTGTTCTGAGTTTAAGTCCACAGGTGCAATGGGTAAAGTTTTAAAGATCCCCTGAAGATCCATGGTGGGTCGCTGGAGAACAGTAGGAGCAAAAAGAGCAATCAAGCAGACGTAACAAGAATTTGGTAAATCCAAAATTTTAGGACAACCACAGGTTAAACAGAATTGCAGTTGGTTCAACTGATGACTGCTGAACTCCACAGTGCACTCTCTTCAAAGGAGCACAGCAGTTCCTGACCACACAGAGAACACAATCACTATGAACAACTTCATCTGGGAAATTAAACACACACAAGACATCTTTCACGCTTATGTAAAAAAAAATTCAGAGATACCGTTAACATCTCAATCTCCATGTTCTTTTGTGATAAATTACCGTGGGGCAATCTCCAAACAAAGCTGCACACCCTTTCACCAATCCACTGAAAGTAAGATTGTTTATACCTTCCCCTTTCAAATTATTGGAACAGAGCCAAATGAGACTTCTTTTCTCTCCTATCTTGTAAAACCTGATAGACTAGCAGTAAACTGTTCAGAAAACAAAGAAATGCCAGGGTGAACTAGGTTTTTCTGTAGGATAAAGGAACAAATGGAAGGTAACAGAGGACTATGTTACCCTGGCTACCTACAGGTTACCTATATATCAGGTCGTTTGTTTTCGCACATGTATAAACTATATGGTTTGACCTACAACATAACCACATGCATGCTACACTAGGTCCAGACTTAATCATTATGTAAGTGATTCCTGCAGTAGTACTTAACAGTCCAATGTGCAAAAGATAAGCCTCCGGATCACTTAGGAAACCTGTAAAGTTCATGCATAAAACCATGAAAACATCTAGATTTGCTTCATGACCTACCCATCTCGTATCTGCAAAGCAGGAAACAGCACAACTAAAAGAGGAGAAAGGGTCCTTTGCCTCAAGATGGGAGCAAATACTTAAACCCACCCACACACCCAGTCAGCCTCAGGGCATTTTTAATTATTAAATTGATAAGACAAAGATCTCAGTGTACCAGACATGGTTAAGTTCCCTTTTTCATGCACTCCACAAAATGAAAATTTCATAGATATGGCTACTATGTATACCAGGAAGACTGACAAAGAAAATAAACTACTATCTCCACATGCTTTCCTATAATGAGAATCACAGACTGCAATAATCAATCAAGAGGCAACAGATTAACTGGTTAATTCTGGTTCTTCATCAGCAAAATAATAGTAAAGAGGACGGAGTTACACACAATACTATTTAATACACACATAAATAGGAAATATAACAACAAAAGTAATTCCTCTTTTCTAAACACTATTTTGTCTGGTTGTGTATATATAATAAAGGTATTTCCATGTCCCAGCAGATGGTCCAGAGAAAGTGTCCCACTGATCTAGTTACAACTATATTAAACAAAAGATCTTTTATAATAAATGCTTTATATCGGTTTCAACTTGGACGGTAACAGCATTGCTGATTAACTATTCATCTTTTGTACTTGTCTTTAGGAAAGTAATAATCACATAGTTTGAAAATGTAAAAATATGCAAAGAAGGGTGAATGAATGGAGGCTTTTCAGTTTTGTCAGTTCCTCATCCTCCCCTCCTCCATAACCCCACATCCCTCAGGATGGAAAAGTAATCTGAATAAAGAATACAGGCAATACATATTTACTGAATTGCACTACAGTCCCTCGAAGGGAGGGCAATATCAACTTCTGGAATAAAAGAGAAAATAAAGAGGAATCCATGCTTAGAAAAAAAGCATTTGTCTAAGATTTGTTCAACACGGGACGCCTGGGTGGCTCAGTCAGTCGGTTAAGCGGCTGCCTTCGGCTCAGGTCATGATCCCAGCGTCCTGGGATGGAGTCCCACCTCGGGCTCCTGCTTCTCCCTCTGTCTCTCTGCCTGCCATTCTGCCTGCCTGTACTCACTCTCTCTCTCTCTCTGACAAATAAAATCTTAAAAAAAAAAAAAAAAAAGTTTTGTTCAACACAATGTATTAGGCAGCCACTGTTTACAAAGTACATTACTAGCTGAAGCTCCTGCCCTCAACAAACTTGTGTGCTAGGAAACAGAAAACATTTACACAAATCACTACATATAAAATAAACTAGGGCCATAAGAATGACACAAATAACTTCCTCTCCATAGTTTCTGGTTGGTTAGAGAAAGAAAGGTTTTATAGAGGAGCTGATCACTGAAGTTAGATTTTCGATAATGGGTAGACTCTGGACATGCAGAGATAAATAACAGAAAAAAACGAGATTTAGGGGCGCCTGGGTGGCTCAGTGGGTTAAAGCCTCTGCTTTTGGCTTGGGTCATGATCCCAGGGTCCTGGGATCGAGCCCCACATCGGGCTCTCTGCTCCGCGGAGAGCCTTCTTCCTCCTCTTCTCCCTGCCTGCCTCTCTTGCCTACTTGTGATCTCTGTCAAATAAATAAATAAAATCTTTAAAAAAAACAAAAAACAAAAAACAAGATTTTGAGTGACAAAGATGTGAGTTCAACTAGCTGGTTCATGATCATGTTAACCTCTCTAATCCATTTTCACTTGGTCTATAAAAGACGGGCATCATAACATTGCAAGACACTGTCAAGACTGTAATGCAAATGAAGCAGTTAGCATATTACCTGGAAAATCATATATGCTCGATATACTGCAGCTACTATTATTCCTTAGCCTAACAAAATAGAACTTGGGAGTCAAACCCATATCTTAATACTCATGACCTTAGCTGGAGTCACTTGACCTTAGGACCCCTTTTCCTCATTTAAAAACCATGGTACAAGTATCTCCCCAAAATCTCTTGGGACATTCACATAGGCAATGAAATCAATGCCAAAGTATCCTGAAAAGTGTTAATGCATTATTGTAGTTATTTAGTTGGCTTACCCTCAAATAAAGCATAGTGATGCAGATGAAAAAAATGAACACGTTTTAGCCAAAGGAGGATAAAAGGGGAGGAATTTAATGAAGAGAGACTACATCCTGCTGCAAAGGAGCATGTTTTCCTGCATTCAAGCACTGCGAGACAGCTCAACATACAATGGTAGGTCTGTCTTGTTGTCCCAATATAGGATAGAAAGCAGATAGATACTGGAATGAGTGCGGTTCCAAACAGGCCTCAGAATGACAGGACAGAACTGAGAACCAAGTTCCAAATGTCCAATGCATCCACACTGTCAAGGTTAGAAGACACTGTCTTCTTTCCAGTTCTTCAAAACGCCCAATGCCAAAACTGTTATGATCCTAGGAACTTCCCCAAACAATATTATTTAAAAGGTCACTTTGTCTCTCACACATAGTCACAAATCTAATACCGGAAAGTTATGAACTAAGATCTCATTTCTCCAGATCACTTGGTCTGGCTAGATATGTTTTCTCTGAAGTAAACATATCAATAGCAAGATGCCAAAAATGCCCAACAACCAAATGGCATTAATACAAGGTTCAAGGAACTAGAGCAGATTTACCATTCCTGTCCATACTCAAAGGTACATTTTTAGGGAAAAAAGGATTCACTACACTGTTTGGTCAGGTGTTTTTACATCAATACATCAAAAACTGTATTAATTTTTCTTCTCTTCTGCAAGAAAGGGTACATGATTTTGCTGGCACACAATATATCTCCTTTTCAAAATTCAACCCATTTTGGTGTCAACTGAGTTATTCTTATGGAACCATAGCTGCAAGAAGCTGCCATCATAAGGTAGCCCTTGGGCTGTAACTCCTACAAGTACTTTTAGACAGCCAAAAAGCCTCCAATTCCATGAGCCATTCTGTTTGCCATGATGGAAAGATGTGGGAAAGAACTTAGCAGACTTGGTATCCACATCAGGTTTCCACCTGCCCTGATTTCAGAATTAGCACCCAAGAGCCCTTAGGGCCTGACAAACACTTCAGTGCCTTAGATAACTGCAGACTGGTGAATGAGTCACTTAGAAAACCTAGTGAAAAGTTACAGAACCTTTGTATCACAAGGGGGAAGCCACTCTAAAAAGACATCTTTTAGATGCCCTTTGGTATATCCTAGAAAAAGTAGAATTATTCCTCTTTTCTATCTTTTTAAAGATAGAGAAATAAGGACAAACTCCAAAACCCTAGACTTGAAAGAGTCCTGGGAAACTAGTCCAACATCTTTGTCATACAGATGGAAAACAAAGCAAAGTCCAAAGAAGACAAACGTCTGAGCTGACGGTAGCTTCAGAGTTCTGGTCCAGAGAGAGCTCTATCCTGCCAAGTTACACTTTTCTTTGAGTGAGGAGCTCTCCAGCTCTCCACACCACTACCAAATTCCTCCCTCTACTAGCCATTCTGCTATTTTACACTTACAGAGAGAATGTCTATGTAATGTCTAATAAGAATCTATAGCTGTATTTTAAATATCTCTCACCTTATTCTACTTGCAGGAAACGTGATAGGGTTCATTATGTCTCCACATACAAGAGCACTTGCCAGATCTCCTTCCTCAGGTTTAGAAACTTGTCTATTGTTAAGTTTTTCTATCGCTTCAGGTTTCTAAAACAAAGATGAAGGGCCATATAATCACTACTATCTTAACATCCCTGAAAGTGGTCAAGTTTCCTACATGTAAAACATTAAGGAATCTTAAGCAGAAAAAGGTTTTAAAAATTAGAAAACCAATTATGCAGAAGGTGCCTTTTCTGGCAACAGCTCTCCCTTTGGCAAATCCATCCTTTTTTAAGACACAGAAAGTCATTGCCCTCCCATAGGTAGAGCAAATAAGTCCTACAAGATCCTAAACCAAACCAATGTAGAAACCAAGTCCAGTAACCCAAAGTTAGTGAGCTTCCTCAGTAGTACAAAGATATATTCTTAAATAGTCAACTAACAGACTCGTCTTTTCATATGTAAATTTTAAAGGGGGGGGGGGGCCTCCAAAGATGTGCCTTTAAATTTTCAGGACTACCACTTTAAGCTGAATGAAAGTGGCCAGCAAGGAGACTAGCTAAAATATTTGGAAAATAATTTCTGGCCCTACTCCTAAGGCATTTTACTATCTCCTTTTTAATGTTGACTTTCAAGAATAAGAGGCAAGTAAACCACTTGCACTGTGAGTCCTTCAGCTAAGAACAACTGTACATCAAACAACTAATAAGGTTTGAGGAGATGTTTAAAGTAGCCACTTCCTAGCAAGATTTCAACTAGGAAATGCTGTAAATTTTACAAAGGGACACAAAGAGGCTAGTACTGGCTTTGATGAAAAACGTGTTAAGCAGCACTAACTTTACCGGAGATCAATTACTCTGAATGGAGCTAATTCTCTTCCAATTCTAAAGATTCACACATTCTTGATTTAGGTATTGTTTACCATAATGAGGACTCATACAAGCGCAAGCACAAATACACACCCACACCAATACACATGTAGTAAGGGTAGCAAAAATACACTGTGCCTGGCTGAAAAGTCAATGTTAATTTACTTCAAATTTTAGTGCCTATGTGGGTAAAGACTGTATTTATACACATCCCCTCTCCCAGAGATGCTTCACTGCTTCAGGGAAGGAAATTTAATGAAGTTAAACTAATTAGAAGCTGTGCTTTGTATTATAAAAGCTTATTAATTCTTCATTTCTCTTTTGCTGTTCTCCCTTGTAAAGATTGGTGGTGGGAAGGGGGAGGGGGAGGCAGTTCTCAGGGAGCCAGGGTGGCTCAGTCAGTTAATAAGCATCTGACTCTTGGTTTCAGCTCATGATCTCAGGGTCCTGGGATGGAGCCCTGCAAAGGGCTCGGTGCTCACTGGGAAGTCCACTTAAGGATGCTCTCCCTGTGCCCCTCCCAAAGCTCCTGCTCTCCCTCTCTCTCTAATAAATAAATCTTAAAAAAAAAAAAAATTCTCCCATCCTGTACCCCTGCAGACCCTAACTAAACCAGAAAACGTTTCCCAAGTCTTACACTCTCGAATAAGTAATCACAAACTAGTCTGGCAGATACTAATCACTCCCTTCTCTAAATTTGAACCATACATAGAAACACTGTGCATTCTTTCTGCTATCGTCTGTATTCACTACCTCCTTGACCAGCTACAGAGCTCCCTGAGTACAGAAACCTCACTCTGCACTTAGTTTGTCTCCTTTGTGCCTAACCTAGTTATGCTTTCAAAAAATAGGGCATCAGTGGGGTCCTAGGTGGCTCAGTCAGTTAAGCATCTGACTCTTGATTTCAGTACAGGTCATGATCTCAGGGTCGTGAGATTAAGCCCGGTGTCAGGCTCAAGTCTGTCCCTCTCCTTCTGCTCCTCCCCTAGCTTGCACACCCACATGTTCTCTCGCTCTATCTCAAACAAGTAAGTAAAATCTTTTAAAAATTTAAATAAAATTTTAAAAGTAGGTAGGGATGACTGGCTGGCTCAGTCAGTACAGCTAGTGACTTTAGGTCTTGGGGGTCATGAGTTCCAGCCCCACACTGGGGGCAGAGTTTGCTTTAAAAAAAAAAAAAAACTTCAGGGTCACCTGGGTGGCTCAGTTGTTAAGCAGCTGCCTTTGGCTCAAAGTCATCTCCAGGCTCAGGTCATGATCTCCAGGTCAGGTCATGATCTCCAGGTCCTGGGATCAAGCCCTATATCGGGATCCCAGCTCAGTGGGGAGTTTGCTTCTTCCTCTCCCTCTGCCTCTCCCCCTGCTTGTGCGCTCTCTCTCTCTCTCTCAAATAAATAAAAAAAAAAAACTTTTAATTTAAATTAAAAATTTTAAAAAATTTTAAAAAAACACTTCATATCTATATTCTGGGAGGACGCATATTAGACACTTTTTAAAACCTCCCCCAAAATATCAATTTTTATACAGCTTACCAAGATGAGATTTTTACCATTAATTATTTTACAAGTATTGGCTTCATTTACTCTAAGGAAACATGCTTTGGAAAGGAAGCCAGGTCAGAATCCCAAGCTCCATCATATGTGATCTTGGGCAAATTAATTCATGTATCTCAGCATATTTCTTAAACTGGATAATATATCTATCCTGATAGCATTACTGATGAGACAATGCATGCAGACCCCTTAGCACCTGTGGAATACATGGTCAGCAAAAGGATAGTTATTATTACTCTGTGAATAAATAATGAGGAATGAAGAAGGAAGAGTAACAGTGCATATTACTGTTGGAATATACTTTGGTTATCTACATATGCCTACATCCAGGTCTGAGGAATTATTTATGGATACCAAAAAAATAACATTTCTAAAAAAATAAGAAGAGTGACATTTAGGGACGCCTGGGTGGCTCAGTTGGTTAAGCGGCTGCCTTTGGCTCAGGTCATGATCCCAGCGTCCTGGGATCGAGTCCCACATCGGGCTCCTTGCTTGGCAGGGAGCCTGCTTCTCCCTCTGCCTCTGCCTGCCACTCTGTCAGCCTGTGCTTGCTCACTGGCTCTCTCTCTCTCTGACAAATAAATAAATAAATTCTTTAAAAAAAA
>PISX010018997.1:0-39214 GCA_004024625.1 Mellivora capensis
GAAGGAGGAGGAGGAGGAGAAGAAGAAGAAGAAGAAGAAGAAGAAGAAGAAGAAGAAGAAGAAGAAGAAGAAGAAGAAGAAGAAGAAGGAGAGGAGGAAGAAGAAGAGGGAGAAGAGAAACTGAATCTGGCTCGTGTATATTCTCATCTGTAAAATTCAGGGAATTGAGTAGTTGATTCCAAATGAACTACCATGAAACTTTGACCCAAGTTCATAGAAGGTAACCTGTATGTTCTTCCAGTTCTCCTTTCCCTACACTTCATGGTTACTAGGGCACAAAAATATATACCACTCAGGAAAGTGAGAGAAAGTAGTTATCAGTCACATGAGCTGAAAGCATGTGTGTATGTGCACACATGTGTGAACATGAATTTCTTTTTGAAAATATTTTATTTATGTATTTATTTGAGAAAGACAGCATAAGAGAGAGCGGGGGGGGTGTGGGTAGAGGCAAAGGGAGAAGCAGACTCCCCACTGAGCAAGAAGCCCCTTGCAGGACTTAATCCCAGTTCCCTGGGATCATGAGCTGAACCAAAGGCAGACCCTTAACTGACTGAGCCACCAAGGTGTCCCCCACCTTTTCTTTTTTTTAATATTTTATTAATACCTGAATTTCTTCCTGCTGGCCTCTGAGAGAGATTCTTTCATCTGTTTCCTGGATTCCTGACCTGTCCCTGGCCACAGACGCTGACCTCCCTGCTTCCTCCCCAGCAGTTGGTCTTGTCATTTCCTCATGGAGGTCCCCCTGTGAGTCCCACTGTTTGACTGGACATGGAAATGAGCCTAGCATTTCTGCTCATAACCTCTGCTATGATCACCCATGTCCCTGGACTCCATGACCCCATTCTGCCAAGTTACATAAAATGGCACACACCTGTCACACAGTTTGCACTTGGTAAAAGTCTGCTCTTGTTCACTGTGGATGAGGATGTGATGAGCCTATTCTCCAGATAATCTAGATAGAATTCTTTCTTATATGTAGCTTGATCAACAAACTCAGTGCAATCTCATGTTTTCCTGCATTCAATGGAGCCTTTGTATGTGTTCAGTGCACACAAGATGAAGGCTTCTACCCTTGCCTTCTGGCCCTTCATGTGTCCCGCAGACACACATTAAGGGCTTACTCTGTGCCATGCCCTGTGGTGAGAGGCTGAGCTTGGGTTGGCCCTGCAGCGTCACACCCTCAGTCACATTATGAATAATGTCTGTGACTTCTAAGACTAAAGCTTTCTTCCTCTTGGCCTCTGCCCCACCATTGGCCTTGGCTGCAACAACAGTTTCAGTAGTGGGCCTTATGTTAGTATGACGTTCTTACTTCTCTAAAGTTCTTTGTCATGATTTCATGTATTATTTCCTTCTGGTCAATAATGTCCTCAGAGAGGGAGCTAGAGACAGAGACACCTATCTAATTCCCATTCCTGGGCTCTCTCTAACACCATGAGCTACTTCCCATCCACCGGCTCCTCTGTGTGCCACTTGGCTCTGGCTTGCCAGCTTTATGAAACTGTTTTCCTGGTTGAATTATTAAGAGGACCAGTTTAAATTGTTTGATCACACCAGCCTACATTCTTTGTTAGGAACCTTCTGGCATCCAGCGCTGTTCAGGTCTCAGTTCTGAATCACCATAAAATCCACCAGAAGCTCCTGGTGGTGATCCTGGGGCTGACCCCATCTCCCAGACTCATGGGTGTGTGCCAAGAGAAGAGGCCCCTAGTTCCCTTGTGTCAGCTGTGACCTCCACAGAAGGAGGTGGAGGCTGCTCCACCTTCCAGGTAGAAGTGGAATGGGAAGGAAAGAGAAGCAGGCGGATGACGACAACAGGAAAGGGCTGAGGGGAACTAAGACAAGAGCCAGGAAGTAAAAGGGCCCCAATATGAGGAAAGAATACTGAGGATGGGAGGGCTGTGCTGGAGAAAAGAAAGCACCTTCCAATCATCTGTGTATCTTACACTTCAGAAGCCCAGTAACTGTTGCTTATCAGTGTTCCCTTATAGGAGCCCTTTTAAAATACAAGAGTTTAATTATTTAAAGGGTGTTGCAAATAAACTGCCAGAAGCAAGGTCCTTAGGTCTATTTTGAACCCTTATGTAGGCGGACATTTTCCTGCACTTCATGTGTGAACCCTGACATGGACCTAGAAGAATTTTAGTGGAAGAAGTTTCACAAAGCAGACCATGCGATATGCTTAAAAGGCAGAATTTTCCATTTCTGGGTGATGCATGACAAGACATGGCTCTTTGTCCAAAATCCCTTCTGTGGGTCTATCGGTAATTTGGTAAATAGAAGATGTGCTGGAGTTTATTTTCGTAAAGCCATTTTCTATCATTTCATGAAGATTTGGAAAAGTGAGTGATCGTGTTGCCTTCAAAGAAAGACATATTTTTTATCTTTCTGGATAAAGGGAGCCCTTTTGAAGTCTCCCCACTACCAAGACCAGGGCATTTTTTTTTCCTAAACACAAAATGCTGGCCCTCTGCCTGTGGTTTTTCTGACTTTTATAAATTGTTTATTAGATTTTTAAAGATTATTCCTATCTCCCATCAGGAGATTTGGTATTTTAGTTGTCTTCTCAAGGAAAATTAATGTCCCAATTTATAGCATGTTTTGTGCTAGCAGTTCTGTATGGCAAGAAAATGAGTCCCAAGTATGTCTGTGGCTTCTATAAAGCAAACTGAACAAGCCCTAGAGACAAACTCACAGCTGCTGGACAAAGAGAAAGGAAAAACAGTCCCTTGTTTGCATTCTGAAGGTGGGTAAAGCAGATAGGTTTAAACAAAATCCTGTTGCTTCTCAGAATGCAACCCCCCAGTGCAGGGAGTCAAGTCAGAATAAACACCCACTTTATCAACACCAAAACCTGCAGTGTGAGACCTTAAGAATCCAACTGATAAAGATCTAAATCACATGGAATAAAATTTTGATCTCCTTCCATCTTGATCTTGATGTTCACAATAGAATGGATATCATTTGCTAGTGTTTCACACCCTGTAAGATGTGTGTTGATCAAGGAATACAGTATTTTAATTTTTTTAGGGAAGTCAAGTTACAAGTTCATGCTTGTTTATTTCTTTTCCAAACTGACAATATCTAACATTCAATGCCCAGAGAATAAAGTCTTAGGTTTCTATACTATACAGCTAGAAACACTATGAGGTGATAAAGAGGTGTTAAGGGCTCAGCCTGGGGGAGAAGGATGGTTTAGTCCTTCTCTGAAACCCCTACAATGACTGCTGTGTGCATTTCATCAATAAGAAAACCCAGCTCTGGGCTCCCTGAAGAATAAGCACTAGCAAACCATGAGCTGAAGGTTAAGGCAAAATAAATATTATTCACAAAGTATTAATTGGCATGTTTGCTATTTGTGCTTTCAAGTAGATTGCATTAAGACATTAGCTTGCTCTCGTTGATTCTCTAAGCTAGATATTTGCAAAATCTGAGCTGGAAGAGGACAGATGGTAGCTCAGAGAGTTGATTTTCTCAGTTATTGTTCTACTGCTGGATTGTTTTGAAATCTCCATAGCAGGTAAAAGAACACAGTACAGCCAACTCTTCTAGGATATCCACGTACAGTCATAGAATTGTGAGCAATTTCTTTGTCACAGGTTTTAGGAGAAACTTTAAAAAAAAATCATGGGTATTCTTGGAAGTTTTGGATGCTGGCAAAAATAAAGAGAAGTGTTCTTACTGAAGGGGGAAAATAGCACTAAGCTCAATGAGAAAAATACTGAACTATAAAATTATGTTTTGATTCTTTAAAATAGTGAAATTTATATCTTTGTCATATCATAGGTGAGGCTGCTGGGCTCACCTTGCCTTCTACTAGCTCACTTTCCCTCCTTTAAAAAAAAATCTTTTTAATACTCACTAAAACTTTACATTTTGTTTTTATTTTCTTCTAATCCAATTTATAGTTTTGTTTTTAAGCAGTAATTTTCTTTAACTTCCATTTCTTTCTATTTGTTGAAAAGTTCACAGCACCGTGAGTCAGTGTCTTCAACAGCTGTTGAAAAAGCATAATAACAAAATGAAACACATAATGTATGTCTATTCTCTGGGAAGCCCAACTGTGACCCTTCCAGCAGACAGAGCAAGGAGAGGCGACTGGAGACATTGTATCCAAACATTCTTGGTCTCTGTTGTCAAATGTGTTCTGCAGAATAAACTTTATTTTATAAATTTCATATCATATCCTTTTTGAGCTGACTTTATTAGGGTAAAATTTTAAATGACCCTAGTGTATACTAAGTAGAGTGTTGTAAATGTTACAAATGTGCTTTTGTTACAATTTTGGTGAGATTTCTCCCTAGCCACTATTATAAAATGAAAGTTGTTAATAAGTATCTAGCAGCTGTGAGCACTTCTCTAAGCAGTGGGACACAGGGATTCCCACAGGCCTGGCCTGGCTTTGTTAAGTCCTGCCCTCTAGTTGTTTTAAAAGTCATCAGGAGAAAAGAGGGACTCATATTAAAGATATTAAAGATAAGATATTAAAACACACAGGCAGCAGCAGTGTGAACGGGGTCACCAAGGATGGAAACCAGGTGCAATTCAGAGATAGAAAAAGAGAGAACGTGCTGGTTTCTTTGCTCATATCTTCAAAAGCATTCACAATCGTGCAAATTTCCTGAATTTAACATGCACATATATATCCTCAAATCCTCTGTTTAACAAGTATTTCCCAGCATACTGCAATAAGCTTTCATAAAATGCTAAGGTCTGTCTCAGAGAACACTCTATTAACAAAACTAAAAGATAGACATTAATAGCCTTTATTCATTAGCCCACATCTCTCAGAAAGGAGATTACAGGTCCCCCTGGGTTCTCCCTCCAGTGCCAACAGAGCCTCCGATCTGAGCAGTCTTTGTTTAAACCTAATCCCCATGTCTACCCTGCCTCCATGAAAGGAACAGCTGGTCACCATCTGTACAATAAGACGTTTCCTATTGGAAAATGTCATCTGATCACCCAACAGCCTTCTTTTCTCAAAGCTAAATGACCCTGGTGCCTTGACCTCCTGCCTAGGTCTAATTTTCAAAGTATCTAAGGATCTACATTCAATTTACAGAGCAAGGAAATCCTGACATGGGCAGAAAATAGGAACCAGGAGCTGACTCTCAACCCTCAATCCTGCCTGAAATGTGCTAGCAGCATGATGGACAAAAATGGTTAGGGCCCCAAGACCACCCTTTCCCCTGCCCCCGCCCTGTCTATCCAGTCTGCCCCAGGCTGAACTATCATTCAGCAGCCCCCAGCATTTACTGGGTGTTCTCAGGTTCAGAACCTGGAATGACACCTGCTGGATTTCTTGTGAATACTTTAACTCTTTCCCCTATTGAGTCCTTTTCTTGAGCAAAAAAAAAAAAAAGGCCTGTCCCTTATTCTGTTTTTCTTCAGACAACATTATAAATGTTTTAAACCATGGAATCCTGTACATAATTATGTTGTTTCTTGGTAAGGGAAAAGTGTATGTTATTGGATTTTATTATGCATTAGAATATAGGCACATGTACCCAATAGCCCAAAGGTGCATTTTGTACAGATTTGAGGTGGGAATGACGTCTGCCCACCTGCAGTTTACAAGTTATGGAATAACATGGTGCAAATGGGTGTCAAGACAGAGGGTAGATTTTGTATGTTTTCCCTGTGGAAGCCGGAGTAATAGTCTGGAGGGACCAAGCGACAGTTCGTGAAATGGGCATCTGTGGATGGAAGATGGGTGGGATGAACACGGAGCCCTCTAGTCTTCAGCACAGATTCAGATCATCATTTCTATGCCATGCAAAAAAGCCCTCTGTCTTGGGCTGGGCTTCCCCAGCAGCAGATCCTGGTTTGTCTGGGAGTTGATCCCAGGAAGCAGCTGCAGGAGGTGGGGAAGTGACAGGGAAGATAATAGAGGGTAGGTGTCAAACGAGTCTCCATAATGGTCAACTAGAATTTAATCCCACATGGGGTCTAGGGTGAAGAATTCAAAACATGCCCCAGAGTTGTCCCACTTGAGGGGCAGAGAACCTTAGTATTTAACCATGATTCCCACCTGTAATTGATTGAGGACCTTCCCCAAGGATATTAACTCCTGGTCCTCTGGCCTACCCCTCATACAGAGGGCAGGAAGCCATCCACAAGCGTAGAAAAAATGAGAGTCAGGAGCACATGGACAGAAACTCCCCCCCCCCCCCACTGCTGCAGTCTCCCATCCCAAATGCCCTTATAGAACCATCCCTCAGAGTCATGGGCCCTGAGAACAACCATTGAACACCAGACTCATAGGGGTGAGCATTGCCCTCCCTAGGGAGTCACCCTGGATCTTGCTGTGTTGAGAACTTGTTTCCCGGTCATGTGCTGGGTCCCAGAACAGGTCAAGGGAAAGCAAGCTCTCAGCTTAAGAGAGACAAAAATAAATGACTAGAAAGTGACAATATGGGAGAGTGCTTTTGTCATGGCGTGCACAAAGAACTATAAATTCCCAGGTAATGGTTATTGAAGCAAACGTGGGAGGGAGGGGGTGGTCTTTATCAGCTCCTGAAAAAGAGGTATTTCCTGGAAAGTGTTATTCTAAATTAACCGCCTAAGAAAAGGATATTCTGTGCTGTGGGGTCCTGATATACCTTCATATCTGCTGACTGTACATGGTCATGTTAAGCTTTTTATTTTTCCAGCATTGATTTTATGGCTTTCCTTGATGTCCAGTGTAACGTCAAGCATGGAGAAGGGGAGGGGGCCAGAGAGGGCCTGGGCCAGGGAGCTGGAGGATAGAAAGAGACCTAAGGGTTTAGTAGCTCAGCCCAGGATCCTGCAACAGATTTTTCTTCAGCTTACAGGGAGAACATACTGTTTAAAAAAATTAACTTATTAGGAGACTGCTGGAAGGTTTGTTCTACATCCATCATTCGATAAGTAATTGCAAGCAGCTATTCCCAAAGGCTGCAGCTCTGTGTTATGCCGGTTTGCAAACTGTCATCTGGATCCTTTGATCAGAAATAGAATGTGTCAGTCACCAAGGAGTTATGGAGGTCAGTGGGCTGGATTCCACAGTTCAGCCAAAGAGCTGGTCCATACTCTGAAGGAGAAATAAACTTAAATGGTGGGAGAAGGAAGGCCAACCAATAATTAAATGTTACATGAGAATTTAGTGACCACAGATAAACAAATGGTCAAAAAGGAGACAAGGCTAGTATATTTATAATGTCAGTGTCTGCTGGGGGATGCTGGGATGCACTGGCCAGATTCTCCTGAGAAAGTACAGGACTTATTACCATTGTTGGTGGAGCTGCTGTCAGGCCCTTCCAAACACATCAGCTGACAGCCACTTCACCCAGAGTCACAGCCCCTGCAGGCACAGCCTCCATCTGATGTCTGATGGGCATATGAAAGCCCCAGTGTGGGACAGCTCCTGGCCTGGAGCTCCCTATGGGGTTGGCTCCAGGCCCAGCTCCTCCACCCAATTCTGGAGTCCTCCCTTCCCTTCCTTTCACAGGTGTTGGCCCCAGATCTTAGTATCCAAGACCTAAGATCTTGAAAACCTTCCTGTACACTTTCACTATTTCAGGGTCTGCTCTTCCGAAACTCAACTCATAGAAACATTTTTCAAAATATAAATTTGATCTTGAAAAGCCTCTACTTAAACAACCATGGACTGTCTTCCTAAAGTGCTTACTATCAAGACCCCAACCCTTAACTTGGCCTGTGAGGCCTGCCGAGATCTGATCGCCAGTCCAACCTCACCATGCACTGGTTTGAAGTTCACCAGCTCCTTCTCCCCAGCCTCTCAAGGGCCCTCCGATGTTGCTGGCATATAGCAAGCACTGACATGTGATTAAATGAATGAGCAAATGATTGAATGAATTGACATGAAGGGATGTGCTAGGATCACCCTTCTTCAAGTCCTCTGCTCCCTTTTGAGTATTTAACCAGTACACATCCTCCAGGACCTAACTTGAACTGCCCTTCCTCTAGGAAACCCTTGATCCTCAGACTAAATCAGGTCCCATGATTACATTTTACCTGGTTCTTTTCCTTCATCTCACTGACCACTTTTCATTGTTCTACTTCTCTATATGATGTATGTATTTCACATCTGGCTCGATGTGACTTCATTTCCAGCTGAAACACAAGCTCCACAAGGGCAGGGCCCCAGCCATGCTTCTCTGTGTGCAGCATGTACTTGGCCCACCTATTGGCACTCCACAAGTATTTTCTGAAGGGGGTGGGGGGAAGGCAGAAGAGAGGTGGGAGGGGAGAAAAAAGGAGAAGAGAAGAAAGAAGGGAGAAGGAAGAGAGGAAGGAAGGAAGGAAAGAGTAGCCATGGTTTAAGGATTCACTCCGGCAGTGTTGGTGTGGACTGCACATGGGAGATCAACCTCAAAAGATGGGCAGGGTTGCAAAGTTAGAAGTGGGATGGAGCTTTCCAGGCAGAGAAGAAGCCTGGAGGAAGACCAGGAAAGAGGGAATAGGCATGCTGCATGCTGAGGTGAGTGGGGGAAAGACAATACAGTCTGGAATTAGCAGATAAGAGAAAGGGGCAAAGGCTGTGGCTGGAGGTCAGACCAGAATTAGGAACCTGGAGGTTAAGGGAAACTTTGCCCAGTTCGGCAGCTATGTCTTCCCTGGACCAGGGAGGGGGACTTCAGCTTATACAAGTGCTTTTCATAATTAGACATGGGAATAGATGTTTTAAAGTGGATTCATACAAAGATGATCTCATGTCATCAGCTCTACCAATGGTCTGTTGTCTCAGTACAAAAGGGAAAGGTACTTAACCTGCCCTGTACCCATATAATAAAGCTCTGAGCATCGAGATTTGGGAAGAGCACTATGTCACCCCTCAGCCAAAAGCACCAAGGTTGGTGCACTGTTGATGAAGGACCTACGCAGGACATTGTTCCCTGCTTGGGGACCAGGAATTAAGGTGACTTTTAAGATCTTATTTGTACTTAGGTCTGATATTATAGGGATGCTCTGAGGAAGTAGGCATAGTAGTCCACAAAAAAGGACATGAGCTGCATCTAGGATGACGAAGCTTGACAGGGAGATGAGGGAAAGCAGTTCACAGACATTCTCAGACACTCTCTGGTGTGTTAGAAAAGATGAGGGCAGTTCTGGGTGCCCGGGGGGACTCAGTAAGTAAGAGACTGGGTGGCAGCAGAGAGCACATCACAGAGAGCTTCCCAGTTGCAGGGGGATCTGCACCTTCTCAGGGAGCCATGGAGTCCCAAAGACAGAGGCTAGCAGAAAGCAACTCACAGCTCTCAGGTTTCCTAGTGTGGAACCCAGAGAGTGGGCCCTGGAATGTGGTGGGGTGGGGATAGCAGCCCCCACATTATTCCAGAACCCGGCTTCCACTGGGGCAGGGTGAGGTCCCTGGCATGGAGGCAAGTGGTTGATCTCCAGGAATGACAAGGCAACCCCTGCTAGTTTATTCCTTTGAGAATCCACGCACAGCTTCTCATGGATGGACTCAAACCACTGCCTCCCTCCAAGGGAGGGGCTGGTTGTGCAGTCGTGCCTGCAGACAGGCCCCGAGCCTGCACACAGCTCACCTGAGCTCACCCTGAGTCGGCACCACTGCCAGGCCTTTGTGTGAATGAATGCACCTAATCTTCACAGCACCCCGCCAAGCCCATGCTGGCTAAATTAGAACAAACGTGCCCTAGAATTTTGAGCCCTGTCACAAAGAGTAACCTACACCTACCAAGAGGGGTAACCAGTTCCTTTGAAGGGATTGCAAGTTGCAAATCACCATCAGCCCTCTGGTAAGGTCCAGGCACTGGCTTGTGTGGTGATGCCCTCGTTGATCTGGTCTGAGTAAGCCAGAAGTCGGACTCATCAGCGTGAGCACTGTGGGGTTTGGTCCCCAGTGTCCTCGGTGGGGTCCCTGTGCCTCATGGGAGAGTATGGTAAACTCTGCGGGAAATGTGCCTGCACCCCCTGGGATGCCCTTGGAAAGAATGAGCCTTGTTTCCTTACTGAATTCACAGCCCCACTGCTTGTTTGTACTCTGAGGTCTCTCTCTCTTGAGCCCTCAGCTGATGCCATTCAGAAAGTAAACTGCCTTGGTGGGGATGAGTGGAGTTCTCCCCAGACCCAAGCCGCTCGTTGCCTTTGCTCTGACATTGGCCTCTGGGAAGGGAATGAACAAAGTGCCCCCAAGTTGAGTCAATGTGGGCCCCAGATAAGAGGCACGGGGCTCTGAGGCTGCGCCAACCATTGCGTCTCTCTCGCAGGCCTGGGGTTTCAGTAAAGGTTAATGAGGCCAAAAATAAAATGCAGTGTTCTCCACCCTGTGCCAGGACAGCAGGGAACTGTAACAAACTGGATCCTGTGCCAGAAACCCCAGTTGGAGTGGGAGGAGGTATTTATCTCCCTGAACTCCAGGATCCTATTCATGAGCAGCTTTAAAAAATAAAATCCTGCCCTCGCCACTCCACTGTTGCCTGGTGCTCGGGTCCATATTAATGGCTGTAGGTCCCCAGTGGGGCATGAGCCCCTCCCCCTCTCCCTCTGTCTCTCTCTTCCACCCACCCCGTTGTCCCTAAATACTTCAATATGTGTCCCCTGAAAACAGGAAAATTCTCTCACTTCAAAAATGATCAAAATCAGCAAATTTAGACCAATACAAACCCATTAGTTAATTACAGACCTTTTATAGATTTCAACAATTGTGCCAATAATGTCCCCAGGGCAGAGAACCTCCTGGGTCATGTTGTCCCTTGCTGCCATCTCTTTGGCCTCCTTGAACCTGGAACAGCTCCTTACCGTCCTTCCTATCTCATAGCCGGGATGTTTTAGACACCTACAGGTTGATTTTGTATCATGGCCCTCACAGCTAAGGGCCACAGGTCTAAGGCCTTGACATAAAACTTCCCCAGGGCACCCTTCTTGTGAGAACTCTTCTTTTTAGATTTGAATGAGGAGCTGAGAATCTGAATTAAAGAAACCCCACCTGGATTCCCAGTGATCTGGCCACCGAGGTCCAGGAGAGGAAAGCAGGCCAACTGGCTCCTTCTTGTGCTTCCCCAGAGCAGTTGTCCTGTTCTTTCCCCAGGGTTGTCCTCTAGGAGCACAAGCTTGCCAACAACCCAACCCCTCTGAAGCCTAGGCCAGAAGGTTCAGGAGTGATCCAGGAGGCAAACACCTCATTCTCCTCTAGCTCAGAATCAGCTTAGCGCTCAGAGATCACAGGGAAGGCTCTGGGGTGCTGTTTGGTTCTGTCTGAGCTCTGCCTTTGTCCTCAAATTTCCTCCTGCTTTCTTCCCAGGGGAAATTGGGAGGAGAACCTTATCAACCCTGGTCTCAGTTTGTGTTCCTCCTAAAGAGTAGCCTGCAGCTTTCATGGAGGACAGGCGATATATTCGGAAGAGGACTGGGGAGTCTAGGGGAGGGTCAGAAGGGAGTTAGGGAGGAAAGGAATGAGGACAAAGAGGGGTGAACGAGCTGTTGGCGTTCATGGGCAACTGAGGCTCCATCCCACCTGTGTCCTAGGAGACACCCTGCTGGGAACAGACCTTAACATTGTCCCATGGTGGGGGTAGGGGAGGAAGCTGCGGTCTTCACCCACCAACTCCCACCCTCATTGTGTGTGCTTTGCTCTATGCAGGAAGGTCCCCATCACCTGTGGCCTGCTCCCTCCAGAGGCCAGAGAACAACCCAGGCAGACACACACTGAGCCTTTGGTGGGGGTGTCTCTGCAGGTGAACTCTTGGGGCAGGGGGCTGTCTAGGGCCTTTCTTTTCCTTCTGACCTACAAAAATGCTGTTTCAAGCATCTTTGAACAGGAAAACCCAGAAAGCAAGTAATTTGGTTCTTATACCTCCAAACACATATTCTCCTTACATCCTAAGGTTTTCCAAATAAATGAGAGAAAAGAGCAGAATTACAATTGCCTCCAGGGCATCTCTGAGTAGACCCAAATCAAGGTCACCCATGCCAATCTCTTTAGGACCTTCTCAAGCTCACTCATTCTTTAATCCTCCAGATACTTTTCCTCTTCCAGGAAACCTTCTCAGACCACCACAGCCCACAGGGCTCTTCTTTCTGCTCCTAGAGAGAAATGGCAAAGAGGCTTCTGCAAGGGCATCTGCTCTGAAGGATTGGCAATGGCTGCTCAGAGCCTGAGGTCACGTCCTGGTTCTGTGGGAGACAGTGCAGGGGTTGATCCAAGATGGCCCTGGTAGGGAGCACAGAGGTATCAGCACGTTCAGCAGTTTACGTGACTCACCTCTCCCTTTGCTATAGTAGAGAGGCAAGCCCTGGGGGAAAGGAGCTACACTGGAATGCTTTTAGGGGCTCCTGGGAGAAGGACGTGCCTGGAGCTGGGAACTGAAGGTTAGCCACACCACCGTGTCCAGGACAGATGCTTTTCAGCACAGCCCAGCTCAGCAAGGGAGTGTGCTCCACACACGTTTGTGGACCTGAGCCGTTGTTGTATGGGTTTAGTCGAAGAAGCAGCTGTGGCGGAGGGGAAGATGGGAGGGCTCGGGGGAGGGAAAATGGATGAGCTCACACTTGGGCAGGAGCTGACCCCAACTCCGAGGCTTAAACGTAAAAAAAAGCCCAGTGACTCATGTTTGTGTCCACTTCCTTCGCCAACCCCCTCAAAGCAATGCAAACCAGATTGTACAGGATCCCTTGACTGTTGAAAAAGCCATGTTATTTTTTTTAATTTTTATTTTTTATTAACATATAACGTATTATTAGCCGCAGGGTGCAGGTCTATGAATCACCAGGTTTACACACTTCACAGCACTCACCATAGCACATACCCTCCCCAATGTCCACAACCCTCTCCGTAACCCCCTACTCCCCAGCAACCCTCAGTTAGTTTTGTGAGATCAAGAGTCTCTTATGGTTTGTTTCCCTCCCGATCCCATCTTGTTTCATTTTTGCCTTCCCTATCCCCTAAGCCCCCCACGTTGCCTCTCAAACTCCTCATATCAGGGAGATCATATGATAATTGTCTTTCTCGGACTGACTTATTTCACATAAGGGATGGCTCTGACGATGACCTGAGCCCCCCAGGGTGCAGGGGTTCTGACCATATGATGCTTCCAGACCTGGGCTCCCCTGGGGTTGTCCAACCCGTCATACTGGGGGCCTCAGTTCCACCAGTGCAAAATATATCCCCCATGATCATTCAGAATGTTCCCTGCTCGTGGGACGGGGTAGCCAGGCTCTGGGATCCCTGTCTTGCTATTTGACACAAGGCCTCACACTCAAGGACCTCACCAAAGGGGCACAAGAGAGAAAGGGAATGATTCTCTGGGAAAGCGGCGGGGGCAGGGATGGCTGCCTGTACTTTCACAAAGATGAATTAGCAGAACTGCCAAAAATACTGTTCCTATTCGTCTATGGAAACAAAGCCAGCATCCTGAGATTTAGGTAAGACACATGCTACATTGGGCAGCTGCTCTGGGCTAAGGGAGTGAGGATTTGCCCGTGATGCAAGTTCAAAAACAGTCTGCCCATGCTGGGGGCCAGTAATTGCCTAGAGCGTGCAGGTCATGAGATAGGAGAGAAGATAGGTGAGCCAAGAAGTTTACAGTCTTGGAAGTGTGTTCATAACTGTTTCTCTGCCCACTTTGCACATTCCCCTGCCTAGCTGCTGGGCCTGGGCCTGCTCTTGTCAGTCTGGGTCTCCCAGACACAACCTGGCCCAGCCCTTCCCGCTGCTCTACACTTTTCACGCTTATCATCTTAAAGCACAATTTCCCTGGTGTCTGCAAACTCCCACCTACATGCAGGTTTCTCCTCTTGGCCAGCAGACATCCTACAAGCAGGTTGATACCCCCCTCCTTCTGAGGCTGTGCTCTCCTGGCAGGACTGGCTCCTGGATGCCACACTCTGCAGTTAGCATGTCCCGTGGCTCCACCCAAGCTCATCCCCCTGGGAAGATATCTGAGCTTTGGCTGGGCGGCCTCATGGCCCCCAGAGAGAATGGCAAGTGGGGGCCACAGAGCAAAAGCCGAACCACTGCTGTGGTCTGTAACTCCAATCAGGCTAATCGAATCTCACGCTTGGGGATTCGAGAAAGCTTTCTCCCATGCTTGGGGCTCCCGGGCTGTCTGCAGCCAGTGGGCCTCTGGCTCTGGTACTGTGGGAGGGTTGGCACTAGGAGCTACGCATGCCAAAAGGGAAAATTCCAGCCTCAAGAGATCAGTGCCGTCAAGCTCACATTGTCCACATCATGCGATCTAGTCTGCTCTCTTCCCTCTAAGCAGATGTGGGTCAGTCCAGGGTGGGAAGCACCCCACCAACATGCCCAGACTCAGAATCCCTGAGAACTCTCCCAGATGTGAGACTGTGCTCTGGTTGCCATCTGGTCCCAGCCACCGGGAGCTCGCAGGCTTTCTTCCTTCACCAGCGCCTGGCCTTCTCCCAGGGTAACGATGGCTCCAAGGGACATCTGCAGGACGCCTGCCTGTCTGGTCCTGCAGGCTGTGCGTTTTAGACATTTTTTGTCTTCAAATGATGTCACTTACAGTCCCTATAAAAACTCAATGTATGTTTAAAGTGTCGTTCAAGGTAAACATTTGAAAAATGCCACACATTTTATAGCTTTATTTTGGGTTTTGTTCATTTTTAAATGCATCTGGGACCTCGTGGAGCACAGGTGCCCCCCCCACACACACACGCGAGCGCACACACACACACACACACACAGAGCCTTCCTTGATTAACTTCACAGTGTTCTTACTCTTCCACTGAAACGTAAAGGGATAGCAACTGTTCCTCTTCCTGCCTCATTTATTTAGTTAAGAGACTCCTGGGAAGAATGCTCCTGCTATTCCCTCCCTGACATGAACCCAAAACACCAAGGCGTGTTTTAAGTGTGAACATTCAAGTGGCCTTCAGACAAATATTCTTCCAGTTCCACAAAAGACACCTTTAAAGTCGGTTAGTGTTAACGCATCTGCTTGCTGTTACCTGGAAACCCAAGTACAGGGACGTCATTTCTGTGTGTTGCAAAGCAAGCTCTCTAGCAAGGGACAGGATGTGCCTCTATTTGCAACCTCTGGCCTTGTGGCTTATCTGTTACCCTGGGAGGGGGCAGCAGACCCTAGGGCAGCTCTACCGCATGTGTGGTGGGGCTGGCCTTGGGAGCTTTGGGTCCCCAGGCACTGTGACTAATACAGAAGTGCCCAGATCCCTTCCAGGAAAGACGGTGGGAACATGGTCAGCAGGGCCTTCCAGCATCTTCAGCATGGCTCAGCAGCAGAGAGCCATCTTGCTAGAGGCAGTTTGCAGCTGGTGACAGGTAACAGTCAAGTGGGCTGTAAAGACTTCCCCTGGGGGACCAGGACCAGCAGGTCTGAGGGGAAAATTATATGTGAAAATGACTTCAATAATAAGTATGCATTGTTGCAAGTCAGTTTATTCACTGAAAGAACGAAACAGTGATGACAATACTGAAAGTCACTCATAACCCGACTTCCAGGGATAAGAATTATTAGCATATTAGTATATTTCCTTCCAGTTTTCTCATGACTATATCTACACAAAATTGCTTTGATTTGTTTTGTTTTTTATAGACTTGAAATGGTATGCACCGTCCACAGATTCGAATCTTGCTTTTCCTTTTAACATTGTAATGAGCATTTTCCCATGACAGGGTAAAGATTTCTCATCAGAGCTGGATTCTGCTCCAAAGAGCAAAGGGGAGAAAGAGTTTGGCATTTGCAAATATTTTGATGTATAGCCTTTGTGTCCTGGCCCTGCTCTGCATCCAAGACATAGCTGGACCCCACGCTGTGTGAGAAGCTAGGATGTTGGGGGAGGGTGGAGCAGGGAGCTGGGGAAGGCGCTTGACCTTTCCTGTCACTTTCTAGCTAAGTGACCAAGTCAACTGGAATTTCTGACTTCGGTAGCTTCATCCATGGGGGTCGGTCATCCATCATTTTCCTAAGGGTGGCCAGGTCACCTGTTCTCTTAACATTCTCTCCAGGCCTTCATTCGCCCTCTCACTTGGAGCATGTCCAGGGAAGTTGCTGGGTTACAATGAAAGGCAGATTTAGTCCTTGTCTCCAGGAAACGATTCTTGCTAAAATCATGATCCTATCAGCACACAGTGATGTGGAAAGGAGGGATGTGTTCTCTAATCCCTAGTATTAGATATAATCTGGCCAAATTCTCTCTTATCACGACGAGAAAGCTGGGACCCAAGGATCCCAGTGCTCTGGGCCTCACAATCAGACAGCCCATTCTTATTCCTGGCGATTTCATTGCCTTTGTGATAGGCAATAAATTAAACACTGTGTATAGTGTCTACTTATTACCACATTGCTTGTTTCTTATCATTGCTTATTTCTACTGTGCTAGAAAGTGTTTCTCAAAATGTGTCCCATGAAGCACTAATGGCATAGAAAAGTAAAAAGGTCATTATAATAAGAGGTTCAGTGATCAAGTAAGTTTGACATATGTTTGGTTAAGAAAGTGAAGCAGAATCTTTCCCGAAGGGCTTGTGAGACGTCCATGTGCAACACAGTCCGTGAAACTGTCAAGGGGAGGATGTTATGCATCTGGTTTCCAAAATCATTTCACAGGACATACTCAAAACACAGTTTGGAAAAGCTTCCTGGATTTGCGCGGTCCTTACACATAAGCCTCTCCGACTCAAACAAAATTGCTGAAAATGCCATTTGAATGACTTATTGTTTTTAATAGAAATCATCATTATTTCTTAAGAATACACAAAGTGTTTTCAAGTTGGAAAGCCAGATGGTCTCACTTGATTAATAAAGATCCCTCATAATCACAAACACTATATGGACCAGAGAGTCATTTGGTGGTATGATAGATACTTCAGTAGAACATGCTCTCAGCAATTACATTTTATGCTATTTGCATTTGAGACAGCAACTTGTCTCCCCATACTCATTCTCACTCACCTCCTCTTATTCGCAGAATCCCCCCCACCGCCCCCGCCGCCG
This sequence comes from Mellivora capensis, assembly GCA_004024625.1. Lineage (NCBI taxonomy): Eukaryota > Metazoa > Chordata > Mammalia > Carnivora > Mustelidae > Mellivora > Mellivora capensis. Next base: position 16,923 of record PISX010018997.1, read on the forward strand.
CCACAGACGTTTCCCAGCTCTCTTGCAGCTAAATGTGGTCATGAGACTATGTTCTGGCTATGTTCTTCTATGCCCCATCTTTCAAAGGAAGCTGCTTGCCTTGCATGTTCCCCTTTTCCTCCCACAGGCTTGAATGCAAATCAGGCAATGCTGGACAAGTGCAGGTACCACCTCGGGGCCTGTGGAACGAGACACTTTGGGAAGTAGATTTGGAAATCAAAGCCATTCTACTCCACTGAACCACCTATACGCATGAAGACTTATATATGAGAAAGGAATAAACTTCTATTTTATTTAAGTTCCTCTAACATTCACTCTCTTTTAAAGCAACCAGACCAATATATTAACTAATATACCTTCCTTCACCCTTCACATATTTAAGATTATTTTTGTGCTGTCATATCTGTGTCCTTTGAGTCTGGCTAATGGATATTAATAAACTTACTTGGAGCCATGAAAGAAAAGTCCATTGTTCCTGAAATTGTGACAGTGGTACAGTCTTTCTGCTCTTTACCTCCGAGTACACACCAAAGATATTTTATTTTCCAAAGGTATTTTTAAAATCCTCTTCAGACCTACTTTTTATAGACTGTACATTTTAATCATTATAAATCATCCCTATAAGCATAATATCAATTGGATCATGTTCTTCCCCTTTCCTATTTATTTTTCAGTTTTTTTTCCCTGTAGGTCTCAAAAGACTTTTGAATGCTACAAACTTGATCCAAGCACTAATGAGGGTCCATTTTAATTTTTTTCCCCTCTGTTTTTTAGCCAACTTTTCATTCTTGCTAACTAAAGCTGATGCAGTGTTTTCCTCTAATAACTGGTTCATATTCCTTAAATTCTTTTCTTGGCTCATCAAAGTGAGCTACAGCTGCTGGACAGCTTATAAACAGCCTTGGCTTTTTATTTTATTCTCCCTTTATGTACAATACTTACACAAAGCCAGATTTTATCCTAATTGGTCCTCTTGTTTTTTTGTGTGTGTCTTTCAAATGAAAGACATTTCTACCCCGTTCTTTTAAAGAATACACATCGCAAGGCATTATGTAGATGAAAGCATTTTGGAGTCCGGACTGCCTTTCCACAATTCTCAGTAGGACTCAGCGGTGTCCAGAGACCATGGCATCATTCCAGTGGAGATCTTGTTTATGAGTAGAGGATAAGGCAGTCTGATTCCAACCCACAGAACTGTTCCCTCCCTTGTTCCATTTAGCGATGCATACATGGTCTTAGTGCACACAACTGGACCACCCTTTCTGGAACACCTGGTCAAACTCTTCCATTTTGCCCAGTGAGCTCCTCATCTAGACCCCAGTCAGATTTCTCTTGAGACCTGATCTGCACTCAGCTCAATTTTGTCAGCCCTTCAGCTTTTTGGTTGCTTTGCATGCAGATCATATTTTTGGAGCATCAGCTTCCCCTTCTCTTAAGTCTATAAACATTTTATCCAGATTCAAAAAGTAGAAGACTTCATGTCATTGTTTCAAAATGGGCTTTCTTTGGTCACATTTTTCATGATGGTGGATGCTGGGCTGCGTGCCCCCCCCAACTCTCCTTCAAGACACAAGTGTGCCCCTGCTGCTGGCCATGATGCTGCCTGGCAACCTCCAGCCACTTGTGTGGAGGGAGGAAACTCCATTTTAGTTTCTTGCTCTGAATGGTCTCCTTTGTCATCTCTAGTTCGGCCAGGCAAGTAAAGATCTCCAAGCTCATTCTGAAGCCCTGTAGATCATGCATTTCCATGTGTATGATGGTTTTCCCTTTCTTTCTTTTCAGCTGACCAACACTTGGCAGCATTTGGAGGCCTCCCTGGTCATACTTTCTCCTCCCTTGGCCCAGGAAGAACATGCTTCTTGCAAAGATGGCACAGTTGCAAGTTTTCTCCCTCAGCCCCACCACCGGCATCCCTACAGTATCCAACATATTCCTTGAATTTTCTGCAGCCTGACTCAGATACACTGGAGCTTGTTTTCAAGAAAAGTGTTGTCTTGAGATTTTCCTTAAGGGTGTGCACCGACTTGGGAGAACATTGTCTCTGAGAAGGGGCTTTTAGTCTGCCTCTTCATTTCCACATATATTATATCATATCATATTATATTATATTATTTAATTTTTTCCACATTTATTTTAAAAAACTTTATGTAGCTTTATGTAACTACAGAACAGATCAACATATACCTTTTGTTTCCCAATGTATATTGCTATTTGCTCATTTGGTCGTTTCTGGAGTTTATAATAATGTGACACACTGGGCCTTTGGCAGGCACACCTGAGTTTGCTCCCCTGCTCTGCCCACTTTTGCAGCACTGATGGCCTTTAGAACTAAGTATAAAGTCTTCTTTCATTGTGCACTAGTGAGGTCCACCCCATGGGATGAAGGTGCTTGTTATTCCCTGGACCTGTGTTTATGCTGAAACCTGAATCCAAAGTTAGACTGTTAACCATGAAGTCACCCTTTCCAGGAACCTCTCTCTCTGGGCCACTCACTGCACAGACTCCCATTACAACTCACCAAAAGGAAAAGTAACCAAAATATATTTCATTTCTCTTTGCTCTTTTGCTCTCTCTCAAACCTCTCTTTTTCCATTAGCACCCTCTTGGTTTACTGAAAGGCTTGAGAATGCTCTTTTTGTGCTTAGCACAAGAGTGCAGCTTCCAGGGCCATGGGGAAGGAAAGCTTTGCCCATGATGGGTGCTAAGGGTCTGTCCCACAGGAGAAGTGCAGGAAGACCCTACTGGTGAATGTGCTGGCCCACGAGGGGAAGGCCTGAGGCTGATTTTGGGTGGCTAATTCTGCTTTTGTGCCTGAAGGTACAGGCTCTCTCTCCAGTGACAAAAATGACTAGGTTGTTTAAGGAAAAACATTTAGATATGAATTAGTAACAACAAGTAAAAGGCTTAAAGGCTTATATCCAGCCTAATTAAAGAGACGGAAGAGCTGGGCTGAGGCTAAGTGGACAGCAGTAGCCTGTGTACCATGCCTGTCTATCAGTTGGTGCGATCATGGCAAGTGGTGGGGAGGAAGAGTTATCGTGTGGCTAGGGTGGTTTGAGAATGCCTCAACCTCTTTTTTTTTTTATTTAAAAGGAATATTTAATGTCCAGAAAAGTTGCAAGTAAATAACTGCAATCTTTTCTCCTGAACCATTAGACTGTAAGTTATAGAGCAGACACCTTATCCATGTCCAGTACTCTGGAGCCACAAAACAACCACCAAACTCAGGAAATCACATTGACATGATGGACTTTTTTGGAGACCCCCCCACCCATGGAATATCTCCAGTTGTCTCAATAACATTTTTTTGTAAGGGAAGTGTTTAGAGCAGAATCATGGGCTGCATTTAGCTGCCCTCGTACTGTGAGCTGTCTTCACTCTGATATCCCCTTCATCTTCCTTGATTTGCCCTTTTGCAGAGGGCTGGCCTCAGTTATACAGTAGAATAATCCTCCGTTTGGGTTTGTTTGCTATTTCCTTAGTATTAGATTTAAACTATGCATCACTGGCAGGAATATTCCAGAAGCGATGTGGGTTCTTGCATCCTATCAAGTGATGGCCAATTTTGACTTATCCATTTCTTTTTTTTAAAGATTTTATTTATTTATTTGGCAGACAGAGATCACAAGTAGGCAGAGAAGAAGGCAGAGAGAGAGGAAGGGAAGCAGGCTCTCCACGGAGCAGAGAGCCCGATGTGGGGCTCGATCCCAGGACCCTGAGATCATGACCTGAGCTGAAGGCAGAGGCTTAACCACTGAGCCACCCAGGCGCCCTGACTTACCCATTTCTGATTGTAGAATATTCTAAGGGTTGGTGCTCAATTGGGTCTTTATTCCTCCACACTCAAAGCAGTCACTTATATTGTCTATCACATATGTGGTAATACTGTGTGCTTCTGCCTCAGGATATGGGGGAGGGAATAATGGGATTAGGTTATATGCTGCTTGGACACATTCTATACTGATTCCCTGGTTCAAAGGCTGCAGGCTTACAAATCACAGAATAAATGCTGTCTGCAATTTACCTGATCAGAAATAAGCAGGCATGCACATTTCATGTTCTGTGAGGGGTAAGTTGCTTAAATAGGGACAGAATAACTTCAACATAAACATCCTATCAATTTGTCAATATTTGGTTCATTCTTATTGATTCTCATTAGTAGCAAAAATGTAGATAAAAGCCATAGTTTTTTTTTCATTAAGTAAAAGAAATTGTGCCTTGGCTTTATAATTTAGAATTCTTTCCAGGAATGTAAAAGTTGAATCCAACATAACTCCTGGACTCCGAAATGGGGAGGAAACCAGCAGGAGCCTAAACCCATGAATTAACTTTCAAAGAAAAACATTTCCAACAGATCCAATGAAATATTCATTTATTGTCAAATGATAGCCCCTCAGAAAAATCTGCCATCCAAAGTCTCCTAAAATAAAATTTCTAGGACTTCTCGGTTTCTGTCATTCAATTACCAAACCAGAAATTTTTGTGTATTTGGCTAAGCTCTTGGAAAATAACACAATTGAACAATTTGAAATGAGACAATATGATTGATCTAAAGGCCAGAGCAAAACATAAGGAATGAATTGTCCCTTTAGGGCTAGACCAAACTAAGTTCTTCTATTACTAGTACTATACTGAAGTAAGAAATACTTATTAAATTACTGGGGGAAATAGAAATAAAGTTTATATTCAACTCCCATGTCAGATAGGTTGGAAGGGGATCTATCTCCCAAAAATAACCTCTTTGAGCCTCTGCTGTAGTCTGCAGATCAAGGAAACTGAATTCTGACCTAACACAGTATCTGGTGCATAGTAGGTATACAATAAGAGCATAAATGAGTGAATCACCTTCAATTTCAGGGTCTCCAATAATCAAAGGAGTGAGGCATCAAGGGTTAAGGCTTCATTTCATACATTTTTAAAATTTTTTTTATTTTTATTTTTTAATTTTTTTCAGCGTAACGGAATTCACAGTTTTTGCACCATACCCAGTGCTCCATGCAATGCATGCCCTCCATAATACCAGATTTTTTTTTTATTTGTCAGAGAGAGAGGAGACACAAACAGGGGAAGTGGCAGGCAGAGGGAGAGCAGGTTCCTTGCTGAGCAGGGCACCTGATGCAAGGCTTGATCCTCTGACCCTGGGATCGTCACCAGAGCCAAAGGCAGATGCTTAACCGACTGAGCCACCTGGGCAGCCCTTTATACATCTTTTTTTAGAAATATGTTTATTTATTTTATTTTAGAAAGAGAGAAAGTGTGGTGGGGAGAGGGGCAGAGAAAGGGGGAAAGAGAGAATCCCAAGCAGGATCCGTACTCAGTGCAGAGCCTGACTTGGGGCTCAGTCCCATGACCCTAAGATCATGCCCTGAGCTGAAATCAAGAGTTGGATGGTTAACTGACTGAACCGCCCAGGTTCCCCTCACTTCAAACATCTTGGAATATTTACTCTCCTGTTCTTGTCTGCAAATAGCAATTATAAGCACACACGGATGTAATGCTTATAATATCCTGGTCACTTGCTTATTGTAGAGATATAAGGGGGTAATCGAGCAAGGCCCCTGCATTAAGAGATGCAGAGTTGGCGGGAGGCACAACAGATGTATATTACATGTTGTAACTTATAAGTATTGGTGTAAGTACCTGAAACAAAGGATAAAACAGTGCTGGGAAAAAGAACTAATATCACTAGCTGGTTTCAGGGACTCACCTCATGGAGGTACGACATGAAAGGGTATACATAATTGAAACGTTGACACTATCTGTCCATATCCTGTCTTTGCCCCTTGACTATGACTATCATCTCCTCTGGGAGTGGGCTTTTGGCCTCTATGTTCTTTCTTCCAGACCCCAATCCCTTGTTCATAATAGACCAAGCAGAAGTTAAAGTCAGTGCTCCAGTGAAGCCTAGGAACCTTTCTGCTCAAGCCCTAAGCTGGCCCTCCTGCATATAGCTTTCCAATGGCTCCTTGGTCTCCATGATCCTACTTATTAATCCCCCCTGCTGTAAATAAAATCTTAAACAAACAACAAAAAAAGCAGGGTAGGGGTGTTGTCTGGGTGACTCAGCCAGGTAAGCATCTAGCTCTTGGTTTCAGCTCTGGTCATGATCTCAGGGTCATGAGATCCAGCCTCTCACTCACCATAGAATCAGCTTGAATTCCTCTGTCTCCCTCTCCTTCTGCCCCTACCCCTGCAAATAAATAAATAAAATCTTTTTTTAAAAAAAAGACTCCCCTGCTTTTAAAGTTTGGTTAAAATTGAATTCTATTCCTGCTAGCAAAAATCAAGTCTTGACTAAGTTCAAGAGGAAGGAAGAAACAGCTAGCATTTATTTATCTCTGATAATATGACTAACACTGAACGTTTAATCTATTATTTTATTTGTTATTGTATAAAGTTGTGATTGCATCTTATTTTAAAAATGTAAACACCAAATCTCTGCTGGATTAGACCAATCCAGGAAGAGGTAGAGGTGGAATGCAGCCCCTGGCTCAGATCTAGGTCTTGTCATTCCATCACTGTGCCTTCGGGGTAGCAGGAGGAGGAAGATATGAACAAGGTCACTAACCAGAAACACAGTTGTGATCCTGGGTTTTTGTAGCTTGCTTTGATTTCCTTTCTTCTCCATTCATTCTTTTTTTCACCATATCAATGTTTTCAAGAGTTTGCCTTGAATCAGGCAGCATATAAGCTCCAGGGCTGCAATAGTGACTAAAATTGTGACCCTTGCAGGGCTTAGTGTCTGGGATGATGATGGATCATTGTAAAGTGATTAAGTATGACAAGTGTTATGAAGAACACCGAGAGAGGGCAGAAGGAGGGAGTGGGAGGGTCAGGGGGAGAGACAGAATGGCCAGCACAAGCAAAAGCCCATTCATAGATGTCAAGTTTCAGAGCTCCACAAACACAGGATCCCCGGGCACCCTGGGCTGAGATGATCCCTTCTCCCCGGGGTCTGACCTGCCTACTTGGGTGTGCTGTCCTATCCCCTCTGGGGCCATTAAGAAACAACAGTGAGGTTATGCAAGTGCCATGGCTGACTGTGGTCCATACCACCCTGGAGCTGATGGTGTCCTCTGAGACACATCCTACTCTTGACCCCCCCCCCAGGATTTACCCAGGCCATTTCCTGGGCTTCTACTGGCAGCTCTGGTGTCCTGCTGGGCTTCTGAGTTTTGAGCATGGGACTTTGCATCCTTTGTTACTCCTCATGAAACGTTTGAACTCCCTTCTCCAAAGAATGCAACTGAGTCTCTTCTTCCTTCATGCAACATCACACAGAATGTGCCTGGAGAGCTGCTCCAAAGTAGACAGCCACAACCTGCCCACCTTCCCCCTCCTGAACCAGGTGATTCCACCAACTTCTGTGGAAGAACTGACCCTCCTTACTCTTAAGCCCACCGTAATGGTCACCCCAGCTACAGCTCTTTCCACCCACCCAACCCCAATTTGGACTGCCCATCAATAACCAGTCCATTCCCTTTGTTTCTTGTGGCTCTTCCTGGCCTGGCACCCTGTTCCTGCAGCTTTCATAAATCCCAACACACCGTGCAGTTACAGCTATAAAGCTATGACCCTAGTTTTACCCCACTTCAAAGACAGAGCTGGAAATGGAAATGGGCATCACAGTTCTGATTGGGGGTCAAATGGGAGTTCTGGATCTGTGCAACTGGATCAATATGAAGTTACATAAGGAATTGTGCCTGATTCCATGCCATCACTTGATGCAGTTCTAGCTCGCATTTTACCAGCTCTTCTGGGACCACCTGTTACAGTCCCATGGTATTCATTAAAGGAAAGAAGATTCTTAATCAAAATAAAATCCATTTTGTGCTTCACTTAACGACTATTTAAGTGTCTGAACCAGTCCTGGCACCTGGTGAATATGTGCAGTTTCTCTCCTTATGGCCACCACAGTCTAATGAAAGAAGACGGAGCTAGTCATATTTGGCCACATAAACAACAACCCCCAAATCTCAGGGCTAGCATGGAAAATGTTTCTTTTCCTCACTCACAGAACTGTGCATTGTATAGGGTGGGACTCTTCCTGGCTGGGTTTGGCTAAGTTCAGCTGAGTTCACTTGCAGGCTGCACATTGGGTTTAGATCAGCTCTGTTGGCCAAGTCCAGCATTCTGAGGATAGGAATGAGTACCACACTCACTGGGAGGGAGATGGTGTACAACCCCATGATGAAAGACCAGGGAATGACATTCTCATCTATCACAAACATCCAGACACACGGGTAAGTGCAGTGTCAGGTGGTGGCCAACGAGCACACATAGTCCTAAGACAGCACTGGGGACCAGTGGGGACCAGCAGATGTTCTGGGGTCCAGTGTGCTTTTGAAAGCAAGGACTGAGTAAGTACAGGATGAAGGCAAGTCTGCATGGAGACATCTCCTCTTGGTGACATCAATGACATCTGAGGAAACTGTTTATTTGCCATTCTGACAGGAATAGAGAGAGGGAAATGCTGTTGGTAGCTAAGGAAACAAATTTAGATATCAACAGCGAAGGCTTTCATCACCTTCTATTGTTAGTTTTAACAAAATCTGGTCTGTCCAAATGTCTTGTCCTTAATGGACAAGAAAAAGAAAAAAAATCTTTTTTAATAAAAGAAATCCCCAACTTCGGCCCACAAGGGGCAACAACTAACTAACCCTGCATAGTTTGGGTGCAAAAGAGAAGACCCCATGTCTTTCCTGGCTACTTTGCTCAAGCATGTCAGAGTTCAGTATTTTGCTGCAAGGTCACTTAGAAGTTTTGAAAGCAGACTTCCTTCCTTATTTTGTACCTATTTGGCTCCCAGTGAGGAGGAAAGCAACTTGTATGATCAACTGGATTTGTCTGAATACATCCAAAGTCACTAAAAGACAAGTATTAGCACAAAAGGAAGTGTCTTTGACCTTTCATTTCCCTTCACCCCTGGACCACTGACTGGCCAAAGATACTGGTAAGACATTAGGAATGAATTAGGAAATCTTTGAAAAGCCTACATTCCCCCATAGAGCTTCCAGGAGACTTAGCCAACCAGAAGATCAATAATACTAGGGTGCCTGTGTGGTTCAGTTGGTTGAGGATCGAACTCTTGATTTCCGCTCAGGTCATGAACTCAGAGTCATGAGATTAAGCCCCTCATCAGGCTCCGTGCTGTGCTTGGAGTCTGTTTAAGATTCTCTCTCTCCTCTCCTCCTGCCCCTCCCTGCTCTCTCTCTCTTTCTCAAAAAAAAAAAAAAAAAAAGTTAGTAGCCAACATTCTAAGATGTCTACTTACTCTAGGTCCATGGTCCCTGTTATGTAATCCTCATGACCTAGCTAGATGATAGGTACTTTTCTTATTTTGTAGATAAGGGAGTTGAGGCTCAGGAGAGCTTAGATCATTGTCCCATACCACCCCACTGACAAGTGGTGAAGAAACTCTGAATAGGGGTTTTCTCATAGAGGCGGGGCTGTTTCTCCTATTGAAGGCAGGGACTGCTGACCTGTGGCATGTCAGTCCCTATGAAAGGAGTGAGATCATCAGTCACCTGTCCTCCAGTGTGATCAGTGACCTCACCAGTAACTGGACCAGCATCCTCAGCCTAAAAGGGGATCTGTGTGCACAGCAGGCTAAAAAAAGATGTCTACTTCCATAACTTGTATGTGTCACCTTATATGGCAGTCTTTGTAGATATAATTAAGGATGTTGACAGGGGAGATGATCCTGGATAATCTGGATTATCTGGATGTCTTCAGGACAATCACAAGTATTCTTATAAGAGGGAAACAGGGGGATATTTGAAATGCACACAGAAAAGCAGGCATATGACCACAGTCAGGAACTGGTGTGACAAGCCCTAAGCCAAAGAATGCTAGGAGCCACCAGAAGCTGTAAGAGGCAACGAGCAGATTCTCTCCAAGAGCTTCTAGAGGGAACACGGCCCTACAAATACCTTAATTCAGTCACAGTGAAACTGTTTTGAATTTCTCGTCTTTGGAACTGTGAGGGAATACATTTCTGTTATTTTAAGCCACAAGATTGGTGGCAAATTGTTTAACAGTCACAAGAAACTAATATATGTTTGCTAACTGGATTCTAATGTCTTTTGTGCTTTTGTTTTGTTTTGCTTTGTTTTACTCAGGAAACATGCAACAAGGGCATGGTATGTGGTCCCGGAATTAGGAGTCAGAAACAAGTAAAGCTTAACTCCTGCAGTCTCTCCACTGAGGCAGGGCAGAGATCTGGGGAAAGAGATACAGCACAAGGTGTTGAGTACAGATCTGTACAGATGGGTTGAGTTTCCACTGATAGTAGTAGTGACATAGAATCATCACTGGTGTTTGCATCAGAAATCTGTCTGTGGAGCCTAATTCTGCCACCCAGTAGCTATGTAACTTGGGAGAAGACATTTAGTTCAACCGACGTATGCCTATTTCCTCTGTAAAATAAGGATGATAACATCTGCCTCACAGAGCTTAATATTATTGAATGGAAAAAATGAGCCCAGACAGGGGTCTGACATAGGAGATACCCTCCAAAGACATTAGGACTTAAATGTCCAAATCCACAACATGTGACGAGGCCTCTACATGTGCAATGGGAAAAGAGTGAAGAAACTTTTTCACACTCAAGTGCCATTGAACTGGAAAACTCACCATTAGTAATTTATTTCTTCTTCACTCTCTTTTTTTGGAATTTGAAGTCCTGGGAGATGTTACACCTTCTGTCATTAGCCCCTCAGGGTAAACATTTAGTAGCTGGTCTCCTAGCAACCACCACCAAGCCAATGGGCATTTCAGATGAATCAGACTGTTAAAGCTGAAGAAATGATTGAAGGCAGGTTCATTCTGAAGGTAAACATGTCCTGTGTGGTGTTGCTGGTTGCTGGTGGTGAAGGTTGGGTTAGGGTCTCTGTAATATAATGCTATAGACATGAGTGTTGAGGAAACAGGTCCTCAAGAAGAAATCCTATCACTTTGAATGTCTGGGGAGGCCAAGAAAGTTTGAATATCATTGGCTAAGATTCAAGTTGATGTCAGGAAGGCAAGGGAGGACTCTGGCCCAAGCTGGAAGTCTCCCCACCTACATGGACAAGGGCAACTGGCAGGAGAAGGGAACAAAGAATCCCATGTTCTGGCTGTAAATGCTTGTAGAGGATGTTTCTAAGCCAAGGATTTCCACATTCCCCTGCAACAGGCTTGCTCTGAGAATGCTAACGTCACATTTCCACAGCACAGAAGTCTTCATGCAATGTGTGTCAGAGCCAAAACACCATTACCATAGTTCAGAAAAATACTTCTATGTGTGATATCACCAGCCTGTGTGCCTTCATAGTTGTGGCATCTATGCAGTGTCCTGAGGGTCATAGAAAGCCTTATACAATAGGAAAGGAAATTGTTTAAGTGGGCTTGGATCTTTTAGAGATGGCATTTCTACATGATGGCCATGTGCTGACTATGATCTCTAGCCTAGGATCAATAGAAGGCAAGCATTTTCCAGAACCGTAGTCCAGGTATCTATAGTTGAGATCTCTAGTTAGAGGAGGCGTCATGGTTACTCAGGTCCCGGCAGCAGCATCTGAAGTTCAATCACTAGGGAAACTGGGGCCAAGACTAACTAAAACTTCAGTTCTCAGAACCTCCCCTGACCCCAGGGAGACATGCAGAGCAGAGCAAGCCTGGGATTTGGAAGGAAGAAGCCGATGAAAGAATGTGAGTACACAGAATACCCCAGTCTATTTCAGAGACCCAAATCCCTCTTGTGCAAATTGGTTGAGATGCACACCTTCTCATGCATGGAGACCAGACTTAAATTAGCAAAGGCAAACATGTTCAAACATCATACAGCATCACTTTACATGTCCATAGCAGACATCATCAATCAATCATAGCAGTCTTTCCAGCCTGGTCCAATCACAGCCTCAGAATCCTTAAAACTTCGCTTCATAAAGCTGTGCCTGGGGGAGCTATCCATGGTACTGCCCCAGCCCCTGACCTCGGACTCTCCCTACTCTGCTACTTTGCTCACTGGAGTTGCTTGCCAAGCTGTAAAAGTTCTTGCAGCTGAAGTCTGTGTTCATCCAGTCCCTTCTGTGAAACAGATACTGCCTGCTCACCTCTTGGTTCTGTACCCTTCATCTGAGTCATACATCACCCTCTCAGCCTAATTCTGCATCAGCCCCATCTTTCTTTGGCTGCTTAATGGACCCGGCTCCATGTGACCAATAGCTGTCCCTCACCCACAAAAGACAAAGCCCCTTATTCACAAAACTCCAGTGTGAATGGGTGCACACAGCTCCAACCAGGCAGAACACACAACTAGCTAGTCACTCAAGTTAGAATTCTGACTACTTCACTGACTCACCCCAAATTACAAAAAAGTTGAATCTGACATCACCCAACCCTGTTGTATGCTACATGTCCTCCTGTTCAGTTTTAATTAGGACTTGGTGAGGTTGCATGTACATGTCATCCCAACATGCTAAGCAGCCAAATTTGAGGAAACCATTCTTAATTTTCTCCCTCTGCTCCAGTAACTTTACAGATATGTCTGAACATATCTGTAAACATATTCTCTCCACTACTAGTCACTGTCTTGGGTCACTTTGGCTCCAAGTGTTTCATGGGCATGCAGAAAATTGTCCTGAGTCTGTTTAACTTAGAAATAATTCAGTAGTCATTTATCCATTCCTGGTGGAACAGTTGCAGCTCCGCATAGCTTTCTAATGTTTTCCTATTTCTGTAACTTAACCCCATTCTTTGGAGAAACTTTAACCTTCTGGGAAAACAGGAAGCTTTGAAAAGATTTGGGACTGAGACACAAGGGCCTAAATTTATTTCCAATGGGCCCCCATGAAATCAAGCTAAAAAAGAAACAAGCACATATAATAGAGAAATAAAATAAACATAGTCTAAAAAAGAGGTTTAACAGTGCTCTAAGCAGCTTCTGACTTCAGATTCCATTGCACAAACCTAACCTTGGTAGTTTTAAGTGGTTACTGTTGTTAAGGCAGACATTGTTCTCAGATCTACATATGCAAGACATTTGAAATTCACACTATGTCTGTGTAGCAGGTGCAGGGGGTGCCCATCCTCAGGAGAGGAGGATAGGCAGGGGTGGGGAGGAGCAGACCCCGTGCAAGTTATACAGGAGTGGGGAACAGCAGAGGTAGGATGGGCCTTGCTATGGCCCCCTCAACTGTCATTCCATAGTGGACAGAAACACTAGGAAATGTTAGAATTGAGTAGATTTGCCAAACTGGCCATGGAGATCAAATATGATAGTTTCTGTCCAAGGGGAGGAGAGGGACTGTTCTTGACTTCTTAAGATCACAATCCTGAGGCCAGGGTGACTTGTCCAGATAAAAGTCCACCCCCCCCACACACACACATACACACATCAAATTAGACCCTGAGGCACAGTGATTTCCAACCTAGGGAAAAGGGGGTGGGATCTGCCTATGCTTTGGAGCTGTCAATGGTCAGAGATCCTTCCCTCCTGCTTCTGGGGGCCTAGATTATGACATCACAGAGGAGGGTTTGTGTGGGATATACTGAGGTGATCATACTTTCCCATGAGGCTGAATTCCTTTTTCATCAGAAGAGTTTCCTGGCTTTATTATCTTTGTATTTAAATCCCACCTGGAGGTTGTCCAGTGATGCAATGGGATTCAAAATATGGTGTCTTTGTACTTCACAGGCCATTTGAACACTCTCATTATTGAAGCTCAAATACTCTTATCTGAGATGGCTCTGAAATCCCCACATGCCAGACTTGGCAGTAAAGAGGGGCAAGGCCCCGGCCTCTTTGTAAGGGAAGACCATTCAATAGTGACTTGCTTCTTCTGATTCTCCCTCCATTTCCCCCTACATTCTGAACAAACTCCTTCCTTTCATTTTCCAGAGGCATGTGTCACCTCCAAGATTTGGCTTTCAAATTTACTCACTAGCTACGTCTTCAGGTAGAAAGTTATAAGACCTCACTTTTCTGATCTTAGAATAGGACAGAAGAAACTGATGTGTATGAATGAGTTTCTGCTGGCTTGTAGATGGCAGGCCCTTCACTAACATGGGTTCCTTTCCCTTGTAGGTTGAGGAGGATAAAAAACACGGTCTTTGTTTCTGGCTTGAGTTCCTTGACATTGTCCCAAACCAGGATTCTATATGGAGCCCTGTCAGATCTACTTCTGTTAAGTCCCTCTTCCTCTGCCATCTGACACCCTTGCAGTTTCTCCCCTCCCTCGTTAGGTAGTGTGTATTCCAGGGAAACACAAACGATTCTAGTATTAACACAAAGTAAGCCACAAGGAGCCTGAATTATTGGGCTGTAATGAAATTCACATCAGACAAAATACTGAATCTTGAGTGTGCTTCTGGGAAGCTGTGCGAGCTTGAGCAAGCCACCAAACCTATCATCTTTCATTGAGAGAGTTGGCCAGTCTGCAAAGTCCTTCTGAGGTCAAGATCCTGCAATGTTCCCTCCCCTCTCCTCTCTGCTCCTTTCTTTGGCCTTTTCCCTTTTCCTCCCTTTTCTTTTTCTCACTTCCTTCCTCCTTCCCTCCATTTACTTTTTCCTCCCTCCTTCCTTCTTTCTCTCTTCCTCTCTACCTTCTTGCCCTCCCCATTCCCTCTTTTTCTCCTCCCTCCTTTCCTTTCCTGCTCCACCGCTTGTGACTGGCACTATAAAATGAGATTAAGCTGGCAGCTGTCTGGATTCCCATGGAGTCTGGACATTCTTTGACTTCTATTAATAAGTCCTTACAGCTTGTTGGTCCTGTCAAGTTGCATGCTTCTATTTCATGCTGCCACGCACCTCCAAGCCACTAACCTTCCTTCCACTGACTCCTCAACTGGTTTCCTGGTTTTTACTCTGGTCTACACTAGTCATGCTATTTACCCAGGGGTCAACTTGACTTATTGAATCACAGATTGGATCCCTTCCTTCCCCTAAACAAAACCGACCATTTCTCATAGAATAAACCCAAATTCCTCTCTCTTTTTGCAACCTGACTCCTGCCTATTTCCAATCTCACAGTTAAAGAAACTCAGGACAGAAGGAGCAGTATTACTTTCAAGTTTAGCTTATTAATATGAAAACCAAAAAGCACTTTGATGATGGTATCAGGCCACACCAAAAAACAAAGAATAGGTTTTTCAAAAAAATAGTGTTGACTACTAAGGAACATTTATTTTTTTTTAAGATTTTTATTTACTTATTTGACAGAGAGAGAGAGATCACAAGTAGGCAGAGAAGCAGGCAGAGAAAGAGGGGGAAGCAGGCTCAGCATTGAGCAGAGAGCCCAATGCGGGGCTTGATCCCAGGACCCTGAGATCAGGACCTGAGCTGAAGGCAGGGGCTTAACCCACTGAGCCACCTAGGCACCTCCTACTAAGGAACATTTAAAATCTGCTGAACTACCAGAACTCTTGTCAAGCTGGCTATAAATGATGTGAATGAGAAGTTACCTTCCAAAGACAGAAAAAAAGAATTTTAGAACATGCTTATTAAATGGCATAGGTCATATTGTCAGTGCTGATAAAATTGGCTTTGAGGAAATAAAAATAAAAATACTGAGAGGGAATTTAATCCTTATTATTCAAAGGAGTGTCTTCTTTTTTAAAATCTTGATTATGAGCTATAGGTAACATTTACTGTTGAAGTGCCCTTAAGTGCCTCTCCCTGTTTGCGAGGGCAGTTATTTCCAGCATCCCTCCTTTGAAAATCCAGTGCCAAGTGTGGCTCTCAAAGCATAGAATCTATCAGTCTGTGGCTTCCTAGAGACTAGGCATTCAGAGACCACAGCTGGAAACCATTAGACTCTCAAAAGAGAGCTGACCGTGAAATTGCAGGCTTCCCAAACTGTTCTAAGATTGTTCTAACACTGACTGAGTCGCATGTGAATGTTATTCTTTGCACATGTTTTCAGGCTCCAATCCCTATTCAGGTGAGGTGGAATTGCCAAACAGGCAGGAAATGGACCGTTGGGCATGGCAGAAGCCAGTCCTGTGATGTAGATCAATGATCCAGAAACGAGTCCCAGCACTGCCTCTCAGCAGCCCTGGGTGCTGACACTCCCTCCTTTATGGAGACCCCATATCATCACCAACAGGCTGGAACAGGATCTCCTTTTATCTTACCATATCCAGGATAAAAATCAATAAGAAAATGAGTGGAATATATATAGAGAGAAATAAGCAGCAGCTGGAAATGAGGTAGAAAAACACATGGAATACAATCAACACTTTGGTAGAAATGTTGAAACTCGAGCTTGAGTTCCCCATACAAAGTAGCCCATACAAAGA
This sequence comes from Mellivora capensis, assembly GCA_004024625.1. Classification (NCBI taxonomy): domain Eukaryota; kingdom Metazoa; phylum Chordata; class Mammalia; order Carnivora; family Mustelidae; genus Mellivora; species Mellivora capensis. The sequence continues at coordinate 33,204 of PISX010018997.1, forward strand.
GAAAAGAAAAAAAAAGTGCATTGTGCCCCACAGCCAGCCCTGGGTCCCTTAATAAATATACTCTAGGGCTGCCTTCTGTTCCCTGGGTCATTCACACTACACACCTGGAGTGCAGTTCTGTTTCAGATGGGACTGTGACCAAGAACCAAGTCACTACTATTCCCACTGCAGGCTTCTCCTGCTGGTGTGCTCTATCTTTTAGACATGATGTTTTAACCCAAAGTCCCGTGAAAAGGGGTGATATGCTAATATCACAGAGCTTTTAATAAATGTGCTAATGTCATAGAGCTTTTAATAAAACCACAGGGTTCTTGTGGATCTATTGTATGGTGCTCTAGGCTAGGTATGGATAATGCAAACATAACAAGGCTGATCCTTGCCAAGTCCCTCAGGAACTTGAAAATCTGTGGAGCTGGGAAAAGGTAGACTTAACTTTGTTGTGTGAATATTATGCCTTGGGCTGGTGTAAGAAGTGTAAGTGGTTTGTTGGAATGACTCTAGGAAACACAAGAAGAGAATGGAAAAATGAATCAGGGAAAGAGGTCAACTAGATGGAAAGGAGAGTCATTGCAAAGTATTGTAAGCAGAAAAGAAGGAAAAGAGTTATACTAAGAGGATTATCTCATGTCCTCCTCCACTTTATTATATAACCAGTCATCCAGTCTTATTATTATCATAATACCCATAGGTAGAGAGAAAGGAGAAAAATCAAAGACAATATGGTATCATGGGGACCACTGATGAAAAAAAAAAAGTGAATATAAATGAGTTGGTCAAGACTGTTGGATAGGGCAGGAGGTTTGAAGAGAGTAAATTCTGTGAGTGTCCAGTGCCTGTGATACTCAGCTGGTTGTAGCACATTTGGTCAGGGTGAAGGTCCTATTCCTCAGACCCTACTATCTCAGGCCCTATACAAGCCATTGTTTAAATAAATTCTTTGATATTTGTATGCTGAAAGCAATCTTTATTGCAATAGGTTGTTATGTAGGCTAATTCCTTTTTTTTCATATTATCGGAGAAGAAAATGAATTTTTCTTTGTAAACATTAGGATAACATCTTGACAGGATTTACGTAAGTTGCTTTCACACATTTTGTGTTTCTCTAGGCACTCTGTCTTTGCTCTGATTCCATGCCCACCAACATCTTCGACTATTTGTGTACATCACAAATACTCTGGTTTTGAGATAGGGATACCCACTGGGGAAGGAGCACTGTGCTTCTGTGTTGAACAGTAAAACAAACATGGGGACTAGTGGTTGAGAGCTTTGAGCAGAGGCAGCCTGGCTTTGGACTCTGGCCATGTTTGCCAAATCCAGAACCTGGGCAATTACTTAACCTTCCAAAGTCTTAGTTCCTTTAATGATAAAGTAGGGATAAATATCTTCATCCTCAGACTAAGGTTGATTTGACAATTAAGCAAGTAAGTCACTTGATTTTGGTATCTGGGACATAATAGGAGCTCAATAAATTAGAGCGACATTCTGATGTAAACAGGTTTTTATAAATATGATTAGTGTAAACCATTACCTTTGAACATGATTAATGTTGGCATCTTAATTTAAAGTAATAAAAGTGCCACAAAGAATTAATCAACCATTATAATGGAGAAAGGGAAACAAATTAAACCCCAAGCAGGAAAGCTCTGTAAGGGTTTTTCATGTGCAAGTATAGATATTTTGCAACCATTGTCCTGGTTCACCACATCCTCTTAACACCCACTGTTTCCCTGCAGCAAAGCCCAGCAGCTTCTTAGTGCAAGTGGCTTTGGCTCTTTCCCTGACAGCTTTTTTTGGTCCCCAAAGTGTGCTCAGCTTATGTGCTTGGCAAGAAGAAATTTCAGTAGAGTTACTGCCCCTGGAGCAGACGTCAGTCAGCAGAGTCTGGATAAATGTCCCTGCCTCCTCAACTTTTAGGTGGGACAACTGTCAGGTGTACTCTACAACTTCTCCCAAAAGTCTCCCCCAGGACTGAGGCCCATGTGCCTAGTATGGTCCCTGATACTTAACTCACTATGCATTGTTTTCCATCCCTGCTTTCTCTTACATCCCCTCTCCCCCACCAAGGTAGTGTTCCCTGGGACCTCTTTCCAAATTAACAACTTGCACTCAAATCCTTTTCTTAGGCTCTGCTTTTACCGGAAACCCAAGCTAATACAGATAGTTCACTCAGGAAAATTATTCAGGTTAACACGATACATCTGGATTAAGATAAAGAAATATTTTTTTCTGGGATACTTGGGTGGCTCAGTTGGTTAAGCATTGGACTCTTGATTCTGGTTCAGGTTATGCTCTCAGGGTTGTGAGTTTGAGACCTATGTCCACTGGAGACCCTGCTTAAGATTCTCTCTTCCTGGACGCCTGGGAGGCTCAGTTGGTTAAGCGGCTGCCTTCCGCTCAGGTCATGATCCCAGCATCCTGGGATCGAGTCCCATATCAGGCTCCTTGCTTGGCAGGGAACCTGCTTCTCCCTCTGCCTCTGCCTGCCACTCTGTCTGCCTGTGCTCGCTTGCACTCTCTCTCTGACAAATAAATAAATAAATAAATAAAATCTTAAAAAAAAAAAAAAGATTCTCTCTTCCTCTCCCTCTGCCTCTCCTCCCACTTAAAACAAAACAAAACAAAAACAAAAACTACTTTTTTTCTGACTCAAATAGAAAAAAAAAGACTTTTTAGGTAACAGTTTTATATTAGATTAAAATCATTATTTGTCTTTAGCTGAGCAACTCTGTTCAAATACATGCTCTGTAATGTACTAATTCTGAGATAGTAATCAACATAAGATACTAGACAGAGTTCTTAACATAGAGTAATTTTTATGGATCTAAAAAATGCCTTTATTGAGGAGAGACAAGATGGCGGGGAAGTAGGAGGAGGCTGGGAAGTAGGAGGAGGCTCCTTTTCAACCTGTCCCCTAAAGTGAGCTGATTACCTACCAAAGAATTCCAATCACCCATGAAATCAGCCTGAGATCAGAATTATACACATCTGACTTATTTGCAGAGCATAACAAATAACATGGAGGACATGGAGAGATGGAGAGAAGGGAGTTGAGGGAAATTGGAGGGGGAGATGAACCATGAGAGACTATGGACTCTGAAAAACAGAATTATACACTTCTGGATCTCTATGGGGGCAGAAGACACCAGTGGGCAGAAGTGTTCCAGAGTGCACCTTGACTGCACCAAGGTCGATACATCCAGCTACATCCGTTCAGCCATCTCTCACCAAAATGACTAGGAGGAGGAATGCCCAGCCGAAGAAAAATTCAGAGGATGGTCCTTCTGCAACAGAGCTAATGGCTACTGAGATAGACAATATGTCAGAAAGGGAATTCAGGCTAACAATTATCCAGGCAATAGCTAGATTGGAAAAAGCCATGGATGACCAAACAGAATTGATTAGGTCAGAACTGAAAGCCACCAGGGATGATTTTCACAATATTATGGCAGAACTGAAAGCCACCAGGGATGATGTTCACAATGCTCTCAATGAGTTCCAATCTAATCTAAATTCTCTAAAAGCTAGGGTAACTGAGACAGAAGATAGAATTAGTGATCTGGAGGACAAACAGATAGAGAGAAAGGATCAGGAGGAAGCCTGGAACAAACAGCTTAGAAGCCACAAAAACAGAATTAGGGAAATAAATGATGCCATGAAAAGCTCCAATGTCAGAATTATTGGAATCCCTGAAGGGGAGGAGAAAGAAAGAAGTCTAGAAGATATAGTGGAACACGTTATCCAAGAAAATTTTCCCAATATCTTGAATGGAACCAGCATTCATGTACTAGAGGCAGAACGGTTCCCCCCCAAGATTATAGATTCTCGAAAGATCTCAAGACACCTAATAGCAAGAATGAAGAATTATAATTGTAGGCAAGCCCTCTTGAAGACAACTAGGACAAAGAAGCTCCTTACATACAGAGGAAAGCCAATCAGAATAACGTCAGACCTGTCCACAGAAACCTGGCAAGCCAGAAAGGGCTGGCAAGAAATATTCAGGGCACTAAACGAGAAGAACATGCAACCAAGAATACTTTATCCAGCAAGACTGACATTCAAAATGGATGAAGAGATAAAGAGTTTCCAAGACCGGCAAGGCTTAAAAGAGTATGCGACCACCAAGCTGACACTGCAAGAAATATTAAGGGGGGTTCTATAAAAGAGGAAAAATCCTAATAATATCATTGAACAGAAATGTAGAGACAATCTACAGAAATCTTTCAACCTCAAAGGTAACACGATGTCAATAAAAACGTATTTATCAATAATCACTCTCAATGTGAATGGCCTAAATGCGCCCATAAAATGACATAGGGTTGCAGATTGGATAAAACGACAGGACCCATCCATATGTTGTCTACAAGAGACCCATTTTGAACCTAAGGATACACCCAGACTGAAAGTGAAGGGATGGAGAAGCATCTTTCATGCCAATGGGCCTCAAAAGAAGGCCGGGATAGCAATTCTCATATCAGATAAATTAGATTTTAAACTAAAGACTGTAGTCAGAGATACAGAAGGACACTATATCATTCTTAAAGGGACTATCCACCAAGAAGATCTAACAATTGTAAATATTTATGCCCCCAATATGGGAGCAGCCAATTACATAAGAAAACTATTAATCAAGATAAAGAGTCATATCAATATGAATACATTTATAGTAGGAGATCTCAACACGCCTCTCTCAGTAATAGATAATCCAAGCAGCAAATCAATAAAGAAACAAAAACACTGAATGAAACATTGGACCAGATGGACCTCAAAGATATATACAGAACATTCCACCCTAAAACAACAGAATACTCATTCTTCTCAAGTGCACATGGAACCTTCTCCAAAATAGACCACATACTGGGTCACAAATCAGGACTCAACCAATACCAAAAGACTGAGATTATTCCCTGCATATTCTCAGATCACAATGCTTTGAAACTGGAACTCAATCACAAGGAAAAGTTTGGAAGGAACTCAACACCTGGAAGCTAAAGACCACCTTGCTTAAGAATGCTTGGATCAACCAGGAGATCAAAGAAGAACTTAATTCATGGAAACCAATGAGAATGAAGACACTTCGGTCCAAAACCTATGGGATACAGCAAAGGTGGTCCTAAGGGGGAAATATATAGCCATCCAAACCTCCCTCAAAAAAATTGACAAATCCAGAATACACCAGCTTTCTCTACACATTAAAGAACTGGAGAATCAACAACAAATCAAACCAACTCCACACATAAGAAGGAAAATAATCAAGATTAGAGCAGAGATAAATGAGGTAGAAACTAGAGATACAGTAGAACGTATCAATGAAACTAGAAGCTGGTTTTTTGAAAGAATCAAAGAGATCGATAAACCATTGGCCACACTAATCCAAAAGAAAAGAAGGAAAGCTCAAATTAATAAAATTATGAACGAAAAGGGAGAGATCACAACTAACACCAAGGAAGTAGAAACAATCACCAGAAGTTATTATCAACAGTTATATGCCAATAAGCTAAGCAACCTAGATGGAATGGATGCATTCCTGGAAAACTATAAACTCCCAAAATTGAACCAGGAAGAAATTGACAATCTGAATAGACTGATATCTAGTAACGAGATTGAAGCAGTGATCAAAAACCTCCCAAAAAACAAGAGCCCAGGACCTGACAGATTCCCTGCGGAATTCTACCAAACTTTCAAAGAAGAAATAACACCTATTCTCCTGAAGCTGTTTCAAAAAATTGAAGCAGAAGGAAAACTTCCAGACTCTTTTTATGAAGCCAGCATTACCCTGATCCCCAAATCAGGCAGAGACCACACCAAAAAGGATAATTTCAGACCAATATCACTGATGAATATGGATGCTAAGATTCTCAACAAGATCCTAGCAAACAGGATCCAACAGCACATTAAAAAGATCATCCACCATGACCAGGTGGGATTCATCCCTGGCTTACAAGGGTGGTTCAACATTCGCAAGTCAATCATTGTGATAGAACAAATCAATAAGAGAAGAGAGAAGAACCACA
>PISX010018998.1:0-39182 GCA_004024625.1 Mellivora capensis
CCCACATTCTCTTTCTTTAAAGTTGTTCCCCACCACCATGGTGTGTTTTTGAGCTTTATTTCTCTATAGAAGCTTTCCTCACACAACTTGTAATTTGATATTAAAGTCTTTACATTATTCCTCTTAGAGAAGTCATATTTCACAAGGAAGGCTATTTCTGTCCATGCTGGAGGGTAAGAGCATGGATGCAAGTGTTTTGGGAGGCTAACGGAGGAAGATACTCAGGGGTTTCATCATTCAGTATTCTAATTTGAGACTTCCTTTTAACTGGAAAACTTTTGTAACTTGAATTTTGTGCATGTCCCCCTATATATGACTTCATTCTTCTCCCTATAACTGTCCAATTTTCCCAGCACAATTTATTGAAGAGACTGTCTTTTTTCCATTGGAAATTTCTTCCTACTTTGTTGAAGATTATTTGACCATAGAGTTGAGGGTCCAAATCCGGGCTCTCTATTCTGTTCCATTGGGCTATGTGTCTGTTTCTGTGCCAATACCATGCTGCCTTGGTGATCACAACTTTGTATTATAACTTGAAATCAGGCAACGTGATGCCTCCAGCTTTGTTTTTCTTTTTCTATATTTCTTTGACAATTCAGGGTCTTTTCTGGTTCCATAGAAATTTTAGGATTGTTTATTCCAGCCCTTTGAAAAATGTCATTGGTATTTTGATCGGGATGGTATTGAAAGTATAGATTGCTCAGGGCAGCATAGACATTTTAACAATGTTTATTCTTCCAATCCGTGAGCATGGAATGTTTTTCCATCTTTTTGTGTCTTCTTCAATATCTTTAATGAGTGCTCTGTAGTTTCTAGAGTATAGGTCCTTTACTTTTTTGGTTAGGTTTATTCCAAGGTATCTTATAGTTTTTGGTGCTACTGTAAATGTAATCGATTTTCTAATTTCTGTTTCTAGTTTCATTGTTAGTGTAAAAGAAAACAACTGATTTCTGTGCATTGATTTTTTATACTGCTACATTACTGAATTGTTGTATGAGTTCTAATAATTTTGGGGTGGAGTTTTGGGCTTTTCACATAAAATATCATGTCATCTGTGAAGAGAGTTTGACTTCTTCTTTGCCAATTTTAATATATTTTATTTCTTTTTCTTGTCTGATTCCTGTTGCTAGGACTTGCAGTGCTTGTTAAACAATAGTGGCAAGAGTGGGCATCCTTGTCATGTTCCTGATATTAAGGAAAATGCTCTCATATTTTCCACATTGAGAATGATATTTTCTGTGGGCTTTTCGTATTTTCTATTTTTTTTATGAAATTGAGGAATGATACCTTTATCTCCATACTCTGAAGAGTTTTAATCAGAAATGGATGCTGTATTTTGTCAAATGCTTCTTCTACATCAATTGCAAGGTCATATAGTTTTTCTCTCTCTTATTATTAATGTGCTCTATCATGTTGATTGATTTGCAAATGTTGAACCAAACTAGCATCCTAGGGATAAATCCCACTTGGTCATGATGGATAATCCTTTTAAAGTACTGTTGGATCCTATTAGCTAGGGTATTTTTGAGAATTTTGGCATCTGTATTCATCAAGGATATTGGTCTGAGATTCTCCTTTTTGATGGGGTCTTTGCTCGGTTTGCTTATCAAGATAATGCTGTCCTCATAGGATCAGTCTGGAAGGTTTCTTTCTGTTTCTATTTTTTTTAAGATTTTATTTATTCATTTGACAGACAGAGATCACAAGTAGGCAGAGAGGCAGGCAGAGAGAGAGGAAGGGAAGCAGGCTCCCCGCTGGGCAGAGAGCCTGATTCGGGGCTCAATCCCAGGACCCTGAGATCACGACTTGAGCTGAAGACATAGGTTAACCCACTGAGCCACCCAGGTGCCCCTCTGTTTCTATTATTTTTTTTAAATAGCTTCAGGGAAATAGATACTATGTATTCTTTGACTGTTTGGTAGAATTACCCAGGGAATCCATCAGGTCCTGGACTCTTGTTTTGGGGGAGGTTTTTGATCACTGCTTCAATCTCACTACTGGTTATTGGCCTATTCAGGTTGTCAATCTCTTCCTGTTTCACTCTTGGTAGTTTATAGGTTTTCAGGAATGCATCTATTTCTTCTAGGTTGCTAAATTTATTGGAATATAGCTGTTGATAAAATTTCTGATAATTGTTTTTATTTCCTTGGTGTTAGCCGTGATCTCTCCCTTTCCATTCATAATTTTATTAATTTTGGTACTTTCTCCTTTCCCTTGGATAAGTCTGGCCAGTGGTTTATCGATTTTATTAATTCTTTCAAAGAACCAGTTCTAGTTTTGCTGATGTGTTCTACTGAATTTCTGGTTTCTAATTCATTGATCTTTAATATTAATTATTTCCCTTCTCATCCATGGGATTGGTTTAATTGGTTGTTGATTCTCCAGATCTTTAAGGTGTAAAAAGAGTTTATGTATTCAGGATTTTGCTTTTGTGTGTGTGTGTGTGTGTGTGTGTGTGTGTGTGTGTGGCTTGGATGGCTATGTATTTCACCCTCGATACCAACTTTGCTGTATCCCATAGGTTTTGGACCAATGTGTTTTATTTCTCATTGGTTTCTGTTAATTGTTTAAGGTCTTCTTTGATTTCCTGGTTGATCCAAACATTGTTAAGCAGGATGATCTTTAGCTTCTACATTTTTGGATTTCTTCCAAATTTTTCTTGTGATTGAGTTCCAGTTTCAAAACATTGTGGTCTGAGAGGACAAGATGGTGGGGAACTAAGAGGAGGCGCCATTTCAACCTATACCTTAAAATGAGCTGATTACCTACCAAGGAACTCCGATCACCCAAGAAATCAGCCAGAGATGAGAATTATACATGTCTCGATCTCTACGGGGGCAGAAGACGCCAGTGGGCAGGTAAAGCAGAGTGGGAACGTCAGACTGGTATCAGAAGGTAAACAAAAGGGGGAGGGAGCCACCAGAAGTGACCCATTGGAAAGTGATACCCCAATACAAGAGTCCTCTGCGTCTGGGGACCAGCATTAACTTGAAGTCTGGAAGAAAGCACTCAAAAAGAGCAAAGGATCACGGGGTGAAATTGTGCGAATTGGGACGGTTAAGGACAGGGATTTAAGTCCCCGGACCGAGGACAACCACCTCTGGCGATGAGCCAGAGAGAGTGCGGCGGAGAAACAAGGTCTTGGTCCCAGAGCCGCAAGCGAGAGTGCCTAAGGGTGTGGGATCCCCACCAGCTGGCAGAAACAGCCTTTTTGCAGTCCTCACACGTGTGCTGCACCGCGCTATCAGAGTCTGAGATGTGCCCCACTCCCTCCCCTGAGAGAGGAGCGTGGAAGCGCCACCCCAGCGCTATCAGATCTGGAAAGTCTGAGCACTCCCAGCCCTGGCCAGCAGGAAAATCTCAGTGTGCTATCGCTGCTAGGAATCTCTCTGGCGGAGCTGCACAGACAGCCACCGCTGTTGTGTTTTTGGGTACAAGCAGGAGTCCCTGTGTCCCCAGGAACCGCGACTGGAACTGAGCTCTGCCAGTGGCCAAGGGGGAACGTATGTGCTCTGAAGCAACCAGAGGGGAACAGACTGAGGCTTCTCTCTGAGAGGGAGGTCTGGGTGCAGTTTGCTTTCCTCTAAACCTCCAAAAACCATCAAGAGCTGCCAAGGGGAGAGGAAACAAATGAACAAACATAAAAAGCTCCAGAGAACAAAAGCCTGAAAAACCGGTTTCCTCAGAGCCCACCCATCTTGAGGGGGGCAGAAGGACTTAACTCAGGAAACACTGCCTGAAAACCACGCTGCAGGCCCCTCCCTCAGAAAGCCAACCAGGAAAAAAAAAAAAAACCGACAAGAGAACAATCACTTCAACTTCATAGATACAACTTTTAATTTTTAATTTGTTCCCACTATTCTGGTTCATTTTTTAATTTTTTTTTATTTTTTATATAGATTTTTTTAGCCTACTTACCAGCACAGTGAGATGTCCAGTACCGCAATTTCCATACTAACCTTTTAACCTGAACTTTTTCATACATATACCCATGTTTTTCTTTTTTTCTATTTTTTAATTTTTTTTAAATTTTACTTTAGTTTAGTTTAGATCATTCTTTTCTTTATTTTTATTTCTTAATATTCATATATAGTTAAACTTCATAGTAATCTCCTTTCCCCAATCAATACTACCCCTATAGGTAAACCAATTTTTAATCCCCCATTATCTTAGGAAAGTTGTGTCCTTTAAAAATGATATCAAGATACATCCAGGGAGAATCGAAATAAACTTCCTCGCCCACACTGAGAATTTATAACCACTCTCCCATCTTCTTCTTCCACCAGTGTTTCTGTGTATTGGTGTTTGTCCTGAGAGTATATAAAACTTATACTTCGGGTTCTTTTTGATGAGGTTCTTTTTTTTGTTGTTGTTTGTTTGTTTTACTTCTACATATATATGTATATATTGTTTCTTCTCTTGTCATGTACTTTTATCAGTCTTTTTGTTTGTCTGTTTTTGTTTGTATACTTCACAAACCTTACCTTGGGGCCCATTTGGGCAGAGCCTTCTCTTTTATCCTTCTTTCTTTTTCCTGTCTCTCTCTCTCTCTCTCTCTCTCTCTCTCAATCTCTCTTTTTCTTATTTCTCTTTCTTTTTTTCTTCTGTTTGGGTGTGGACCCTTGATTGCTCAGAAGCGTACCAGGGTGAACATTGACTGCACCAAGGTCGATACATCCAGCTAAATCCATTCAGCCATCTCTCACCAAAATGACTAGGAGGAGGAATGCCCAGGGGAAGAAAAATTCAGAGGATGGGCCTTCTGCAACAGAGCTAATAGCTACTGACATAGACATTATGTTGGAAAGGGAATTTAGGCTAACAATTATCCAGGCAATAGCTAGGTTGGAGAAAGCCATGGATGACCAAACGGAATTGATGAGGGCAGAATTGAAAGCCACCAGGGATGATGTTCACAATGTTAGGGCAGAACTGAAAGCCACCAGGGAAGATGTTCAGAAGGCTCTCAATGAGTTCCAATCTAATCTAAATTCTCTAAAAGCTAGGGTAAGTGAGACAGAAGATAGAATTAGTAATCTGGAGGACAAACAGATAGAGAGAAAGGATCAGGAGGAAGCCTGGAACAAACAGCTTAGAAGCCACGAAAAAAGGATCAGGGAAATAAATGATGCCATGAAAGGTTGCAACATCAGAATTACTGAAATCTCGGAAGGGGAGGAGAAAGAAAGAAGTCTAGAAGATATAGTGGAACATGTTCCCCATGACAATTTTCCGAATCTCGCAAGTGAAACCAGCTTTCATATACTAGAGACAGAACGGTCCCCCCCTCCCAAGATTTTAGATTCTGGAAACACCTAGAGACACCTGATAGTAAGAATGAGGAATTAAAATTGTAGAGAAACTCTCTTGAAGGCAGCTAGAACAAAGAAGCTCCTTACATACAGAGGAAAGCCCATCCAAATAACGTCAGACCTGTCCACAGCAATCTGGCAAGCCAGAAAGGACTGGGAAGATATATTAACGGCACTAAATGAGAAAAACTTGCAGCCAAGAATACTTTATCCAGCAAGACTGACATTCAAAATGGATGGAGAGATAAAGAGTTTCCAAGACTGGCAAGGCTTAAAAGAGTATGCAAAAACCAAGCCGACACTGCAGGAAATATTAAGGGGGATTCTATAAAAGAAGAAAAATCCTAATAATATCAATCAACAGAAATATGGAGACAATCTACAGAAAGAAAGATGTCAAAGTAACAGGATGTCAATAAAAACGTATCTATCATTTATCACTCTCAATGTGCACGGCCTAAATGAGCCCATAAAATGACACAGAGTTGCAGATTGGATAAAACGACAGGAACCATCCATATGTTGTCTACAGGAGACCCATTTTCGAACATAAGGATACAGCCAGATTAAAAGTGAAGGGATGGAGAAGCAGCTTTCATGCAAATGGGCCTCAAAAGAAGACCAGGGTAGCAATTCTCATATCAGATAAATTAAATTTTAAACTAAAGACTGTAGTCAGAGATACAGAAGGACACTACATCATCCTTAAAGGGACTATCCACCAAGATGATCTAACAATTTTAAATATCTATGCCCCCAATATGGGAGCAGCCAATTACATAATAAAACTATTAATCAAGATAGAGAGTCGTATTGATATGAATACATTGATAGTAGGAGATCTTAACATGCCTCTCTCAGTAATAGACAGATCATCCATGCAAAAAATCAATAAAGAAACAATAGCATTGAATGACACATTGGACCAGATGGACCTCATAGATATATACAGAATATTTCACCCTAAAAAAACAGAATACTCATTCTTCTCAAGTGCACATGGAACCTTCTCCAGAATAGATCACATACTGGGTCACAAATCAGGACTCAACCAATACCAAAAGACTGCGATTATTCCCTGCATACTCTCAGATCACAATGCTTTGAAAATGGAGCTCAACCACAAGAAACAGTTTGGAAGGAACTCAAATACCTGGAAGCTAAAGGCCATCTTCGTTAAGAATTCTTGGATCAATCAGGAGATCAAAGAGGAACTTAAACAATTCATGGAAACCAATGAGAATGAAGACACTTCAGTCCAAAACCTATGGGACACAGCAAAGACGGTCCTAAGGATGAAATACATAGCCATCTATGCCTCCCTCAAAAAAATTGAAAAATCCAGAATACACCAGCTGTCTCTACACCTTAAAGAACTGGAGAATCAACAACAAATTAAACCAACTCCACACACAAGAAGGGAAACAATCAAGATTAGAGCAGAGATCAATGAGGTAGAAACTAGAGATACAGTAGAACGCATCAACAAAACTAAAAGCTGGTTTTTTGAAAAAATCAATAGGATCGAAAATTCCCCTGACCAAACTAATCGAAAAGAAAAGAGAGAAAGCTCAAATTAATAAAATTATGAAAGAAAAGGGAGAGATCACAACTAACACCAAGAAAGAAGAAATAATGATCAGAAGGCATTATCAGCAGTTATATGCCAATAATTAAGCAACCTAGATGAAATGGATGCATTCCTGGAAAAATATAAACTCCCAAAATTGAACCAGGAAGAAATTGACAAACTGAATAGACCAATATCTAGTAACGAGATCGAAGCAGTGATCACAAACCTCCATAAAAACAAGAGCCCAGGACCTGACAGATTCCCTGGGGAATTCTACCACACTTTCAAAGAAGAAATAACACCTATTCTCCTGAAGCAGTTTCAGAAAATTGAATCAGAAGGAAAACTTCCAGACTCTTTTTATGAAGCCAGCATTACCCTGATCCCCAAACCAGGCAAAGACCATACCAAAAAGGAGAATTTCAGACCAATGTCACTGATGAATATGGATGCTAATATTCTCAACAAGATCCTAGAAAACAGGATCCAACAGCACATTAAAAAGGTCATCCACCATGACCAGGTGGGATTCATCCCTGGCTTACAAGGGTGGTTCAACGTTCGCAAGTCAATCAGTGTGATAGAACAAATCAATAAGAGAAGAGAGAAGAACCACATAGTCCTCTAATTGATGCAGAAAAAGCAGTTGACACAATCCAGCATCCGTTCCTGATTAAAACGCTTCAAAGTAGAGGGATAGAGGGAACATTCCTGAACTTCATAAAATCTATCTATGAAAGACCCATAGCAAACATCATCCTCAATGGGAAGAAGCTCACAGCCTTCCCGTTGAGATCAGGAACACACTCTCACCACTCTTGTTCAACATAGTATTAGAAGTCCTAGCAACAGCAATCAGACAACAAAGAGAAATAAAAGGTATCCAAATTGGCAGTGAAGAAGTCAAACTCTCTCTCTTCGCAGGTGACATTTTATATGGAAAACCCAAAAGACTCCACCCCCAAACTACTAGAACCCATACAGCAATTCAGTAACGTGGCAGGATACAAAGTCAATGTACAGAAATCAATAACTTTCTTATACACTAACAATGAAAATACAGAAAGGGAAATTAGAGATTCGATTCCATTTACTAATCAACCAAGAACCATTAGATACCTGGGAATAAACCTAACCAAAGAGGTAAACGATCTTTACTGTAGGACTATAGAACTCTCATGAAAGAAATTGAAGAAGACACACAAAGATGGAAGACCATTCCATGGTCTTGGATTGGAAGAATAAACATTGTTAAAATGTCTATACTGCTTAGAGCAATCTATACGTTTAATGCCATTCTGATCAAAATTCCACCAGTATTTTTCAAAGAGCTGGAGCAAATAATCCTAAAATTTGTATGGAATCAGAAGAGACCCCGAATTGCTAAGGAAATGTTGAAAAATAGAAACAAAACTGGGGGCATCACGTTACCTGATTTCAAGCTTTACTACAAAGCTGTGATAACCAACACAGCATGGTACTGGCATCAAAACAGACACATAGACCAATGGAACATAGTAGAGAGCCCAGATATAGACCCTCAACTCTATTGTCAAATAATCTTTGAAAAAGCAGGAAAAAATATACAGTGGGAAAAAGACAGTCTCTTCAATAAATGGTGCAGGGAAAATTGGACAGCTATATGTAGAAGAATGAAACTCGACCATTCTCTTACACCGTACACAAAGATAAACTCGAAATGGATAAAGGACCTCAACGTGAGACAGGAATCCATCAGAATCCTAGAGGAGAACATAGACAGTAAGCTCTTCGATATCAGCCACAGCAACTTCTTTCAAGATATGTCTCCAAAGGCAAAGGAAAAAAAAGCCAAAATGAACTTTTTGGACTTCATCAAGATCAAAAGCTTCTGCACAGCAAAGGAAACAGTCAACAAAACAAAGAGGCAACCCACGGAATGGGAGTAGATATTTGCAAATGACAGCACAGACAAAAGGTTGATATCCAGGATCTATAAAGAACTTCTCAAACTCAACACACACAAAACAGATGATCATATCAAAAATGGGAAGAAGATATGAACAGACACCTCTCCAATGAAGACATACAAATGGCTATCAGACACATGAAAAAAATGTTCATCATCACTAGCCATCAGGGAGATTCAAATTAAAATCACATGGAGATACCACCCACACCAGTTAGAATGGCCAAAATTAGCAAGAGAGGAAACAACGTGCATTGGAGAGGATGTGGAGAAAGGGGAACCCTCTTACACTGTTGGTGGGAATGCAACTTGGTGCTGCCACTCTGGCGAACAGTGAGGAGATTCCTCAAGAAGTTAAAAATAGAGCTTCCCTATTACCCTGCAATTGTGCTACTGGTTTTTTACCCCAAAGATACAGATATGGTGAAAAGAAGGGCTATCTGTATCACAATGTTTATAGCAGCAATGGCCATGGTCGCCAAGCTGTGGAACGAACCAAGATGCCCTTCACAGGATGAATGGATAAGGAAGATGGGGTCCATATACCCTATGGAGTATTATGCCTCCATCAGGAAGGATGAATACCCGACTTTTGTAACAACATGAACGGGACTGGAAGAGATTATGCTGAGTGAAATGAGTCAGGCAGAGAGAGTCAATTATATGATTTCACTTATTTGCGGAGCATAACAAATATCAAGGAGGACATGGGGAGATGGAGAGGAGAAAGTAGTTGAGGGAAGTTGGAGGGGGAGATGAACCATGAGAGACTATGAACTCTGAAAAACAACCTGAGGGTTTTGAATTGGCGGGTGGTGGGAGGTTGGGGGATCCAGGTGGTGGGTATTATGGAGGGCATGCTTTGCATGGAGCACTGGGTGTGGTGCAAAAACTATGAATTCTGTTACGCTGAAAAGAAATTTTAAAAAAGTAGTATTGGATAGGGTAAAAAGGACTACAGTGAAGCTATACCTATATCTATCTATCTATCTATCTATCATCTACATATATAAAAAAAGAAAAATATATATATGTGTAAAAGTTCATGTTAAAATTCTTTATGGAATATGTTGTATTAAACATCTATTGAAATGATAAGTAGGTAAAAAAAGAAGAAAGAATTAAAAGAAAAGAGAGAAAGAAAAAGAGAATTAAAAGTTGTATCTAAAAAATACACAGTCCGTGAGGCAAGACCAGGAGCTTTGTATACTCTTTTCCCCTAGTGTGGGGGATTTAGTTTTATGGGGATCCTGGGGTTGTTATTCTGTTGTTCTTCCATCTTGTTTTCTGGAGGAAGGGTCTACTATGTTGTTTTTCAGTCAATCCTACTTGGGTAGAGTTGCTCTGCTTCCCATCAAGGTGCTGTGCTCCATGGAAACTGTTTTTTTGGGCTTTTCTTCTCCGGAGGCTTTTGTTTTCTGGCAACTTTTCATGCCTTTTCAGAGGATCAGAGCAAAGCAAACTGTCTGCACCCAGACCTCCGCCTCAGATGAAAGATGCCACAGTGCTTCTTTGTGAATCCTCCAGAATGCAGTCTCCCTCTCTATAAGCACCACTGAAAACCACAGCACCCCACACTGCCCGTGATCCTCTCAGCGGTGGACCTTGGCCCTCACTTTTCTCTGCTCACCTGTGCCACCAAAACTGGAACCGTCCTGGTCCAGGCAAGCCCAGGCCCTGGTGGCAGCCAGCCCTGGGTCTGTGGGCAACATGTATAATACTGGTCCTCTTGGACATAGGTGGCAGCTGCAGCCAGCCCTGGAACTTCGGGCTCAAGTCTGTGCCTACAGCCACTTGGTCCAGACATTTGGCCCTTAAGCCCCTTTGTTCTGCTCGAGCACTCTTATTAGTCCTTTCCCATCCCACCACCATTGCTCTAAAAGTTATCACTGGTCTCCAGGTGCAGGATGCTTTTGCACTGGGATATTACTTTCCAATGGCTAGTTTCTGGTGGCTCTCTCATCCTTCTGGTTATCCTCTGATATCTGTTCATGCAGTCACAACTCTGTCCTTCATACCTCTCTGCTGATGATCCTCTGCCCCCACAGAGATCCAGATGTGCATCATTTTACATCTCAGGCTGATTTCATGGGTGTTCACAGTGGCTCGGTAGAATTCTAGATAAATTCATGGGCCCAGTTCCCCCCACTCCTCTGCCATCTTGAAAAATTTACTGGCATTCTAAATCTACTAGCTACTCTGATCATTGATTTTTGTATCGGAGCCTTTTGGATTATCTGGCCATTTGATAATTTTCTCAGAACCATGTTTTCAGAATGGCAAAATGATGTATGGGTGTCATCTTATGTAAGATGGACTAATGTAAGAAGGACTAAACAGAGACCCTTCTCCATATATTTGTAACTGCAGCTGAGAGAACTATATAAGTTTCTCTTCAAGTTTTTGTACTTTTAACATATAAATTCTGTCATGCAAACTGGAGAAACAAAGAAAGATGTTCTCAGGAAAAAGACACTGAAATAGAAAATAATAATGAAAACCCTGATGGCATCCTTGACTTTAGTTCCTTTCTTATTTCTTATTTCCTTCTGTCCTTGGATTACTTGAGAAATCATATTTATCTACAATAGATTATATCTTTCTTGCTTAAGCTAACTCAAGTGGTTTAACTGCAACCCAAAGAGTCCTAACATATATACAGTATTCTAATGATTATTATTTTTTCCACTATTTGATCTTGAACTCAGAATTAGATAAGTCAATATCATAGAAAACAATGGTTCTTAAATCTGCTACATACTTTTATGGGCTTTAAAAATCTAAAATTCCGGGGCGCCTGGGTGGCTCAGTGGGTTAAGCCTCTGCCTTCGGCCTGGGTCATGATCTCAGGGTCCTGGGATCGAGCCCCGCATCGGGCTCTCTGCTCAGCGGGGAGCCTGCTTCTCCCTCTCTGCCTACTTGTCTCCCCCTCTCTCTCTCTCAAATAAATAAATAATTTAAAAAAAAATCTAAAATTCCATTTTGGTGGGAGTGAAAGCATGGAGAAAGCAACAACTACTTGTGAAATATAACCTTTTAGGAATTTAAAACATATATCCATTCACCCAGGAACAATGCCTATGGGAATCTATCCTAAGGAAACTGCTCCAAAATGTAGGAAATTTTAAATCTATTAATATAAACATGATTTATAGTGATGAAATAAGAAAAAATCTATATGAGTAACAACTTTTTAAATTGTGATAAAAAATTAAAGCAATAGCTTTTTTTGAACATGAATTTTAATAATGTGGAAATGTTACTTCCATTTTAAAGAAAATATTGGAAATTTTGCAAAAAAAAGGAAATTTTGCATTAAATTCCTCTCACATATTAAGAAGACCTCCTTGAATTTTCATGCAAAATTTTCTTATCATGAAAGAGATTAAAGACAAAACAAAGAAAGGAAAAGACATCCCATGCTCATGGATTAGAAGAACAAATATTATTAAAATGTCTATACTACTCAAAGCAATCTACAGATTTAATGGTATAATCAAAACAGCAAAAGAATTTTTCACAGAAATAGAACTAGAACAGAGACTAGAACACAGAACTAGAACAGAAAATCCTAAAATGTATACAGAACCATGAAAGACCCCAAATAGACAAAGCAATTTTGAAAAATAAAAGCAAAGCTGGAGGTATTACAATTCCAGGCTTCAAGTTATATTACAAAGCCACAATAATCAAACTAGGTTGGTACTGGCACAAAAATAGATGCTCAGAGCAATGGAACAGAATAGGAAACCCAGAAATCCACAATTATATGGCCAACTACAAAGCAGAAAAGAATATCCAATGGGAAAAAAAGTCTTCAACAAATGGTGTTGGAAAAACTGGAGAGTAATATGCAAAAGAATGAAACTAGGCCACTTTCTTACACCATATTAAAAAATAAACTGAAAATGGACTAAGACTTAAATGTGAGACCTAAAACTATAAAAATCCTTGAAGAGAGCATAGACAGTAACATCTCTGACATTGAACATACCGACATCTATGTCTCATGAGACAAGATAAATAAAAGCAAAAATAAACTATTGGGACTACAACAAAATTAAAAAAAAAGCACTTCTGTATGGTGGAGGAAAAGAAAAACTAAAAGGCAATCTATGGGATGGGAGAAGATATTTGCAAATGACATATCTGATAAAGTGTTAGTATCCAAAATATATAAAGAACTTATAAAATTCAACACCCCCAAAAAACAAATAATCTAACTCAAAAATAGGAAGAAGTAATAAACAGAAAATGAAAACGTCCAGATAACCAACAGACACATAAAGAAACTTCTCCAAAGAAAACATACAAATGGCCAACAGACACATGAAAAAATATTCCACATCACTTGCCATCAGAGAAATAAAAATCAAAACCGCAATTGATATATTGCCTTACATCAGTCAGAATGGTTAAAATTAACAAGACAAGGAACAAAAAATGTTGGTGAGGATGTGGAGAAAGGGGAACACTCCTACACTGTTGGTGGGAATGCAAGCTGGTACAGCCACTCTGGAAAAGAGTATGGAGGTTCCTCAAGAAGTTAAAAATAGAGCTACCGGGGGCGCCTGGGTGGCTCAGTGGGTTAAAGCCTCTGCTTTCAGCTCAGGTCATGATCCCAAGGTTCTGGGTTTGAGCCCTGCATTGGGTTCTCTGCTCAGTGAGGAGCCTGCTTCCTCCTCTCTCTTCCTGCCTCTCTGCCTACTTGTGATCTATGTCTGTCAAATAAATAAATAAAATCTTTAAAAAAAAATAGAGCTACCGTATGACCCAGCAATGCATTTAGGTATTTAGCCCAAAGATAGAGATGTAGTGCACAGAAGGGGCACATGAACCTCATTTTCCACAATAGCCAAACTGTGGAAGCAGTGTTCACAATAGCCAAACTGTGGAAGAAGCCGAGATGCCCTTCAACAGATGAATGGATAAAGAATATGTGATTCATATATACAATGGAATGTTACTCAACCATAAGAAAGAATGAATAATAATTTAGATCAATATGGATGAAACTAGAGGAGAATACGCTGAGTGAAATAAGTCAATCAGAGAATGACAATTATCATATGGTTCTACTTATATGTGGAAAATAAGGAATAGAGTAGAGGACCATAGGGGAAGAAAGGGAAAACTGAATGGGAAGAAATCAGAGGGAGACAAACCATGAGAGACTCTTAACTCTGGCAAACAAATTGAGGGCTGAAGAAAGTAGGGGGTGGGGAGATGGGGTAATGGGCTGATGGACATTAAGGAGGGTATGGGATGTGATGAACACTGGCTGTTATACACTATTAATGAACATTACATCAAAAACTAATGCTGTACTATATGTTGGCTAATTGAATTTAAATTCAAAAAAAGATGCTTAGCATCAGTCATCATCAGAGAAATGCAAATTCAAACTGCAATGAGATATCACCACACACTTGTCAAAATGGCTAATATTAACAACACAGAAAACAACAGATGTTGGTGAGGATGCAGAGAAAGGAGAACCCTCTTGCTCTGTTGGTGAGAATGTTAACTAGTGTTATCACTCTGGAAAATAGTATAGAGGTCCTCAAAAGTTAAAAATAGAACTACCCTAAAATCCAGTAATTGCACTACTCACTATTTACCCAATAAGTATAAAAGATGAATTCAAAGAGATACATGTACCCCATTTTATATAAGCTCTCAAATGGAATATTATTCAGCCATGTAAGAGAATGAAATCTTGACATTTGCAGTGACATGGATGGAGCTAGAGAGTATATTGTTAAGCAAAATAAGTCAGCCAGAGAAAGATGAATATCATATGACTTCACCCATATGTGGAATTTAAGAAACCAAATTGGGGGGGGGGGTGGAAGACAAACCAAAAAACAGGCTCTTAACTATGGAGAACACTGAAGGTTGCCAAAGGGGACAAGGTTGAGGAGGATGGTTGAAGTAGGGGATGGGGATTAAGAGTACACTTATCTTGATGAACCCTGAGTAATGTATAGAATTGTTGAATCACTATATTATAAACTTGAAACTAATATAACGCTGTATATTAACTAACTGGAATTAAAATAAAATTTAAAAATAAATGAATAAAATTGACTTATTTAAAAGTGATCTATATTGATTAACATTTCCATTCTCTAGTTCATCTTACATCTTCAGAACACTATTTAAAGATGCATATATTTTTCAGATTATGTTAAGGATCATCTCATCTATAAAGGAAAATGGAAAACTTTGGCAGTTTCTATATATACATTGTCGTACCTATTTGCAAAAGAAGAAGAAGAAGAAGAAGAAGAAGAAGAAGAAGAAGAAGAAGAAGAAGAAGAAGAAGAAGAAGAAGAAGAAGAAGAAGAAGGAGAAGAAAAAGAAAAAGAAGAAGAAGAAGAAGAAGAAGAAGAAGAAGAAGAAGGAGGAGGAGGAGGAGGAGGAGGAGGAGAAGGAGAAGGGAAAGTTATTTGTCATTTTACTTAAAAAATTCTAATAATTCAGAAAATTTCTCAGCTTTTGAAAATATGATATTCACTATGGACATAGTAAGTCTATGTAAAGATACAATGGCATCTGAAGAAAAACTAGAATGAAATCAGAATCTCTGACATTGTGACTAACTGAAGCATTCAGGCCAGAATTTTAATGAGTAATGATGAAGACTCTATAGGTCCATAGTGAATATCATATTTTTAAACATGCCCCTTATTTTTTTTAAGTCCTGGTATTTGATGAAACAGTCTGTTTTTGCTTAGTACATGGCATTTTATAGATTTCAGAAATATCCAGTCTCAGCTGAAGCAATATTCTTATACTCAAAAAGTTACAAAAGGGTTAAATATAACACTCATGGTAAAATTAAAATTATAATCACATTCTTTGTAATTCGGATAAAGTAAAATATCAAATACTAACAACCTTTGACTAATATATGTGCTATAACCATATAAAGTTTTAAGAGCTCCCATTTCACATGCCCATGTTCTTTCTATGTTCGGTACTTCCCAAGGTTCTAATAAGAAAGAATAATAAGAATAATTAGAAAAAAAGTTGAACTCATAAAAACAAAATAGAATGGCAGTTGCCAGAGGCAGGATGTTGGAGAAATGGGGATGTATTAGTCAAAGGATACAAACTTTCAGTTTTAATATAAATAATTTCTGATAATCAATATGGTACAACATGGTGATTATAGTTAATAACACTGC
Source organism: Mellivora capensis (assembly GCA_004024625.1). Taxonomy (NCBI): domain Eukaryota; kingdom Metazoa; phylum Chordata; class Mammalia; order Carnivora; family Mustelidae; genus Mellivora; species Mellivora capensis. The sequence goes on from PISX010018998.1 coordinate 16,027, forward strand.
CTGTATGCTGGAAACTTTCTTAAAATACATTTTAAGCATTATCTCTCTCTTTCACACACACACACACACAATGTGAGGTAATGGAAATGTTAATGAATTTGACTGTGATCATCATTTCACAATGTATACACATAAAAATCATCACACTGTACATGTTAAACATACTACCATTTTAATTGTCAATTATACCTGAATAAAGCTGGGAAGGGGAAAAGGAACAAAATACTATATATGACCTGATTCTATTTACTGGTCAGGAATTCTCCAAAAAGTTTTACATTTATCATCTCATTTAATGATATCATATATCTCATCATATAGATACTAGAATACTAGAACATGATAATTTTATGGATGGGGGAAGCACAGAAAGTATAAATGATTTTACCAAGGACATATAGTTAGTTAGTAAGGGTTGGAGCCAGAATTCAAACCCTGGCAATATGACACCAGTTTTGGAACTCTTAACCACTATCTTATTCTAAGATATCAAAAACTAAACTTTCCCAAAAGATATTGGCCTGACTTTTGACTAAGAATTCTCTTGACAGTGAAATAAGAGGTTGATTCTCTTCTCTCCTCAAACTGCTTATTTCACTCAGTTTAATGAACCAACAGATAAAACGTTAACATATTCTTCATTAGCATTATTCATAAATCTGAAAGCAATGGAATGGAAGAAAAACAATTGTGGTATAGGAACCACTAGACATACAATGTGCAGGTTGCTTAGGTAGACGATAGTGAGAAAGACCTCTCTAAAGAAATAAATTGTACCTGAAAAAAATGCCATGCACTCTATTTTCCTCTTGTCTACAGATTTAAGCATCAATATGTACTACTGTTTTTAATTTCCATAATTAAAATATTTATCATGTATTTTAAAATAAGTATAAGAAAAGAGCCAAATAAGAAAATGAGAGGCTAAAATGCAATAAAGGAAAGTTTAGTGCTCCCAAATTTGCTGGGTTTTGGTCTTCCCCTTCTTGAATTGGCAGCATATCAAAATATGCACAAACTAAATTAGGGTGCAGCTCTACACAGCATTTCCTCTCTACTCTGCATTCTCTGAATGCACTGGCCAAAGATTTTTAATTTCATACATCATTTACAACTAGGTTTGTTGCTCTGTAGTCATTACTGGGCTCAGCCTGAGCACCAAAAAGGAACACAAAGCAACATATAGACATACATATTTGGCATTGTCACAGTGCAAAATAGTTCAAGTCCACTGCACTATGACTCTACCTAGAAAAGTCACACACCCAGAATATAAAGTGCCCAAGAACTAATTAATCTTTGTGCCTGTTTGTCAAAACAAGTCAGATATGTATGTCAATTCAAAATAAGTCCCCCCACCACTGTGGAAGTCATAGTAAGTAGCTGAAGGAACCCAAGGCAGGAGTTTCCTTAATACTATGAGTGTTGGGCATGCTTACTATTTACCAAATTTAACTGTTTCATTTATTAGACTCCCTGTCAGTCATCAAAGTTAAATTTTAAGCTTTTGTTGAGATAAGAAATGATGAGAAGGGGGGACAAGATGGTGGGGTACTTGGAGTAGGCGTTGTTTCAACCTGTACCCTAAAGTGAGCTAATTACCTACCAAGGAACTCCAATCACCCATGAAATCAGCCTGAGATCAGAATTCTACACGTCTGGATCTCTATGGGGGCAGAAGACGTCAGTGGGCAGGTAAAGCAGAGTGGGAACATGGGACTGGTATCAGAACCTAAACAAAAGGGGAAGGGAGCCACCAGAAGCAACACATTGGAAAGTAATACCCCAATACAAGAGTCTCCTGCATCTGGGGACCAGCATTAACTAGAAGTCTCATAGAAAGCACTCAAAAAGAAGAAAGGATCGCGGGGTGAATTTGTGGGAATTGGAATGGTTAGGGACAGGGGCTTAAGTCCCCTGACCGAGGACAAACAACCCTGGCACTGAGCCAGAGAGAGTGCAGCAGAGAAACGAGGTCTTTGTCCCTGAGCCACGAGGCGAGAGGGGCTGGGACCCTTACATGGCAGAAACAGTCTTTTTACAGCCCCCACGCATGCGCCACACTTTCAGAACCTGAGACACTCCCCACACCCTCCCCTGAGAGAGGTGCGCAGAAGCGCCAGCCTAGTGCTCTCGGACCAGAAAGTCTGAGCGCTCCCAGCCCTGGCCAGCGGGAAAATCTCAGTGTGCGTTCGCTGCTTGGAACCTCTCTGGCGGTCTGGAGCTGCCCAGACAGCTGCCACTGTTGTGGTTTTGGGTACAAGCAGGATTTCCTGTGTCCCCAGAGACCACAGCTGGGAACCTGCTCTGCCAAATCCTGCAAACAGGGGAGAGCCAATGTGCTCTGCAGCACCCAGAGGGGAACAGACTGGGACTTCTCTCTGAGAGGGAGGTCTGGGTGCAGTTTGCTTTCCTCTAAACCTCCAAGAACCATCAGGAGATGCCAAGGGGAGAGAAAACAAACAAACAGACATAAAAACCTCCAGAGAACAAAAGCCTGAAGCGCTGGTTTCCTCAGAGCGAACCCCCTTGAGGGGAGCGGGAGGAATTAACTCAGGAAACACTGCCTGAAAACCCACGCGGCAGGCCCCTCCCCCAAAAAGCCAACTGGGGAAAAAAAAAAAAACAACAAGACAACAATCACTGCTACTTCATAGACACAACTTTTAATTTTTAATTCGTTCCCATTACTCTGCTTCACTTTTTAATTTTTTTAATTTTTTAAAAATTTTATATAGATTTTTTGAACCTATTTACCATCACAGTGAGATGTACAATACATCAAATTCCATAATAACCTTTTAACCTGAACTTTTTGATACATATACCCATGTTTTTCTTTTGCTTTTCTATTTTTTTTTATTTTTTAAAAATTTTACTTATTTTAGTTTAGATCATTCTTTTCTTTATTTTTATTTGTTAATATTCATATAGAGTTGAACTTCAAGGTAATCCCCTCTCCCCAATCAATGCTACCCCTATAGGTAAACCAATTTTTAATCCCCTGTTATCTTAGGAAAGATGTGTCCTTTAAAAAAGATATCAAGATACATCCAGGAAGAATCGGAATAACCTTCCTCACCCACACAGAGAATTTATAACCACTCTCCCATCTCTTTCTTCCACCAGTGTTTCTGTGTATATGTGTTTGTCCTGGTAGTATATAAATCTTGTACCTGGGCTCTTTTTGACGAGGTTCTTTTTTGTTCGTTTGTTTGTTTGTTTGTTTTGCTTCTACATATATATGCATATATTTTTTCTTCCCTTGTCATATACTTTTATCAGTCTTTTTGTTCGTCTGTTTTTGTTTGTATAATTCACAAATCTTACCTTGGGGCCCATTTCGGCAGAGCCTGCTCTCTTATTCTTCTTTCTTTTTCCTATCTCTCTCTTTTTTTCCACTTTCTCTCTTTCTTTTTTTCTTTTGTTTAGGTGGGGACCCTTGATTGCTCAGAAGTGTACCAGGGTGCATATTGACTGCACCAAGGTCGATACATACAGCTACATCCATTCACCCATCTCTCACCAAAATGACTAGGAGGAGAAATGCCCAACAGAAGAATAATTCAGAGGATGGGCCTTCTGCAACAGAGCTAATGGCTACTGACATAGACATTATGTCAGAAAGGGAATACAGGCTAACAATTATCCAGGAAATAGCTAGGTTGGAGAAAGCCATGGATGACCAAACGGAATTGATTAGGGCAGAACTGAAAGCCATCAGGGATGATGTCCACAATGTTAGGGCAGAACTGAAAGCCACCATGGATGATGTTCACAAGGCTCTCAATGAGTTCCAATCTAATCTAATTTCTCTAAAAGCTAGGGTAACTGAGACAGAAGATAGAATTAGTGATCTGGAGGACAAACAGATAGAGAGAAAGGATCAGGAGGAAGCCTGGAACAAACAGCTTAGAAGCCACCAAAACAGAATCAGGGAAATAAATGATGCCATGAAAAATTCCAACAACAGAATTATTGGAATCCCTGAAGGGGAGGAGAAAGAAAGAAGTCTAGAAGATATAGTGGAACACGTTGTTCCTGAAAATTTTCCTATTCTCACAAATGGAACCAGCTTTCATGTACTAGAGGCAGAACGACCCCCCCTCCCAAGATTTTAGATTCTTGAAACACCTCGAGGCACCTGATAGTAAGAATGAGGAATTATAATTCTAGAGAAACTCTCTTGAAGGCAGCTAGAACAAAGAAGCTCTTTACATACAGAGGAAAGCCCATCAGAATAATGTCAGACCTGTCCACAGCAACCTGGCAAGCCAGAAAGGGCTGGGAAGATATATTCAGGGAACTAAATGAGAAAAACATGCAGCCAAGAATACTTTATCCAGCAAGACTGACATTCAAAATGGATGGAGAGATAAAGAATTTCCAAGACTGGCAAAGCTTAAAAGAGTATGTGAGCACCAAGCCGACACTGCAAAAAAAAATTAAGGAGGGTTCTATAAAAGAGGAAAAATCCTAAGAATATCATTGAACAGAAATATAGAGACAATCTAAAGAAAGAAAGACTTCAAGGGTAACACGATGTCAATAAAAACGTATCAATCATTAATCACTCTCAATGTGAATGGCCTAAATGAGCCCATAAAACGACACAGAGTTGCAGATTGGATAAAACGACAGGAACCATTCATATATTGTCTACAGGAGACCCATTTCAAAACTAAGGATACACCTAGATTGAAAGTGAAGGGATGGAGAAGCAGCTTTCATGACAATGGGCCTCAAAAGAAGGCCAGGGTAGAGATTCTCATATCAGATAAATTAGATTTTAAACTAAAGACTGTAGTCAGAGATACAGAAGGACACTACATCATCCTTAAAGGGACTATCCACCAAGATGATCTAACAATTGTAAATATCTATGCACCCAATATGGGAACAGCCAATTACATAAGAAAACTATTAATCAAGATAAAGAGTCATATTGATATGAATACATTGATAGTAAGAGATCTTAACATGCCTCTCTCAGTAATAGACAGATCATCCATGCAGAAAATCAATAAAGAAACAAAAGCATTGAATGACACATTGGACCAGATGGACCTCATATATATATACAGAACATTCCAACCTAAAACAACAGAATACTCATTCTTCTCAAGTGCACATGGAACTTTCTCCAGAATAGACCACATACTGGGTCACAAATTAGGACTCAACCAATACCAAAAGACTGCGATTATTCCTTGCATACTCTCAGATCACAATGCTTTGAAACTGGAGCTCAACCACAAGGAACAGTTTGGAAGGATCTCAAACACCTGGAAGCTAAAGGCCACCTTGCTTAAGAATGCTTGGATCAACCAAGAGATCAAAGAAGAACTTAAACAATTCATGGAAACCAATGAGAATGAAGACACGTTGGTCCAAAACCTACGGGATACAGCAAAGGCGGTCCAAAGGGGGAAATATATAGCCATCCAAGCATCCCTCAAAAAAAATGAAAAATCCAGAATACACCAGCTGTCTCTACACCTTAAAGAACTGGAGAATCAACAACAAATTAAACCAACTCCACACACAAAAGGGAAATAATCAAGATTAGAGCGGAGATCAATGAGGTAGAAACTAGACATACAGTAGAACATATCAATGAAACTAGAAGCTGTTTTTTTGAAAAAAATCAATAAGATCAATAAACCATTGGCCACACTAATCCAAAGGAAAAAAAGTGCTCAAATTATAAAATTATGAATGAAACGGGAGAGAGCACAACTAACACCAAGGAAAAAGAAACAATGATCAGAAGCTATTATCAACAGTTATATGCCAATAATTAAGCAAATTAGATGAAATGGATGCATTCCTGGAAAAATATAAACTCCCAAAATTGAACCAGGAAGAAATTGACAACCTGAATAGACCGAAATCTAGTAACGGGATTGAAGCAGTGATCAAAAACCTCCCAAAAAACAAGTGCCCAGGACCTGACGGATTCCCTGGGGAATTCTACCAGACTTTTAAAGAAGAAATAGCACTTATTCTCCTGAAGCAGTTTCAGAAAATTGAATCAGAACCAATCTTCCAGACTCTTTTTATGAAGCCAGCATTACCCTGATCCCCAAACCAGGCAAAGACCACACCAAAAAGGAGAATTTCAGACCAATATCACTGATGAATATGGATGTTAAGATTCTCAACAAGATCCTAGCAAACAGCATCCAACAGCACATTAAAAAGATCATCCACCATGACCAGGTGGGATTCTTCCCTGGGTTAGAAGGGTGGTTGAACATTCGCAAGTCAATCAATGTGATAGAATAAATCAATAAGAGAAGAGAGAAGAACCACATGGTCCTCTCAATTGATGCAGAAACAGCATTTGACAAAATCCAGCATCCGTTCCTGATTAAAATGCTTCAGAGTATAGGGATAGAGGGAATATTCCTGAACTTCATAAAATCTCTCTATGAAAGACCCACAGCAAACATCATCCTCAATGGGAAGAAGCTCACAGCCTTCCCATTGAGATCAGGAACACGACAAGGATGCCCACTGTCACCACGCTTGTTCAGCATAGTATTAGAAGTCCTAGCAACAGCAATCAGACAACAAAGAAAAATAAAAACTATCCAAATTGGCAAGGAAGAAGTCAAACTCTCTCTTCACAGATGACATGATACTTCCTATGGAAAACCCAAAAGACTCCACCCCCAAACTACTAGAAATCATACAGCAATTCAGTAACGTGGCAGGATACAAAGTCAATGTACAGAAATCAGTAGCTTTCTTATACATTAACAATGAACATACAGAAAGGGAAATTAGAGATTCAATTCCATTTACTATACAACCAAGAACCATAAGATACCTGGGAATAAACCTAACCAAAGAGGTAAACGATCCGTACTCGAGGAGCTGTAGAACACTCATGAAAGAAATTGAAGAAGACGCAAAAAGAAGGAAGAACATTCCAGTCTCTTGGAAGAATAAACATTGTTAAAATGTCTATACTACCTAGAGCAATCTATACTTTAATGCCATTCCCTTCAAAATTCCACCGGTATTTTTCAAAGAGCTGGAACAAATAATCCTAAAATTTCTGTGGAATCAGAGGAGACCCCGAATCGCTAAGGAAATCTTAAAAAACAAAAATAAAACTGGTGGCATCACGTTACCTGATTTCAAGCCTTACTACAAAGCTGTGATCACCAAGACCTCATGGTACAGGCATAAAAAGAGACACATAGACCAGTGGAACAGAGTAGAGAGACCAGATATGGACCCTGAACTCTATGGTCAAATAATCTTCGACAAAGCAGGAAAAAATATACAGTGGAAAAAAAATACAGTGTCTTCAATAAATGGTGCTGGGAAAATTGGACAGCTATATATAGAAGAATGAAACTCTACCATTCTCTTACACCATACACAAAGATAAACTCGAAATGGTTAAAGGACCTCAACGTGAGACAGGAATCCATCAAAATCCTAGAGGAGAACATAGGCAGTAACCTCTTTGATATCAGCCACAGCAACTTCTTTTAAAATATGTCTCCAAAGGCAAAGGAAACAAAAACAAAAATGAACTTTTTGGACTTCATCAAGATCAAAAGCTTCTGCAGAGCAAAGGAAACACTCAACAAAATAAAAAGGTAACCGACGGAATGGGAGAAGATATTTGCAAATGACAGTACAGAGAAAAGGTTGATATCCAGGATCTATAAAGAACTTCTCAAACTCAACACACACAAAACAGATAATCATATCAAAAAAATGGGTAGAAGATATGAACAGACACCTCTCCAATGAAGACATACAAATGGTATCAGACCCATGAAGAAATGTTCATCATCACTAGCCATCAGGGAGTTTCAAATTAAAACCACATTGAGATACCACCTCACACCAGTTAGAATGGCCAAAATTAGCAAGACAGGAAACAACATGTGTTGGAGAGGATGTGGAGAAAGGGGAACCCTCTTACACTGTTGGTGGGAATGCAACTTGGTGCTGCCACTCTGGAGAACAGTGTGGAGATTCCTCAAGAAATTAAAAATGGAGCTTCCCTATGACCCTGCAATTACGCTGCTGGGTATTTACCCCAAGGATACAAATGTGGTGAAAAGAAGGGCTATCTGTACCCCAATGTTTATATCAGCAATGGCCATGGTCGCCAAACTGTGGAAAGAACCAAGATGCCCTTCAACGGACGAATGGATGAGGAAGATGGGGTCCATATACACTATGGAGTATTATGGCTCCATCAGAAAGTTTGAATACCCAACTTTTGTAGAAACATGGACGGGACTGTAAGAGATTATGCTGAGTGAAATAAGTCAAGCAGAAAGAGTCAATTATCATATGGTTTCACTTATTTGTGGGGCATCATAAATAACACGGAGGACATGGGGAGATTGAGAGGATAGGGCGTGGAGGGAAATTGGAAGGGTAGATGAACCATGAGAGACTATGGACTCTGAAAAACAACCTGAGGGTTTTGAAGGGGCGGGTGGTGGTAGGTTGGGGGATCCAGGTGGTGGGTATTATGGAGGGGCACCATTGCATGGAGCACTGGGTGTGGTGCAAAAGCTATGAATTCTGTTACACTGAAAAGAATTTTTAAAAATATATATTAAAAAATTAATTAATTAATTAATTAATTTTAAAAAATGTTGACAAGAAAAATCTCATTTACGTTGGAATTTGAGGTTATTTTAAAAGGCTTTGTTTATCTGTTGCATTTTTTCCCACCCAGTTCCCCTTTAGGAAGAACAAATACATTGAGCTTTTTAGTGGTTATTGGTTTATGTCATATTATACATACTCAAACTTTGCCCTTTGGGTAAAATGCCTATCTTTGTGAGATTTATGTCTAGGACAAATTTAGCATGACCTATGCATCAGTCAGGGTTCTCCCTAGAAGTAGAACAATTGGTATCTATATATATTTATATATTTGAATATCTGTATCTAACATACTGGGAGAGAGTGAGTTCTTTGAGGAATTGGATTACAGACCATGTAATTATGGAGATCAACAAGTACGGAATCTGCAAGGCAGGCTAGCAGGATAAAAAATCATTTAAGCATTTATGATGCACTTTTGAGTCCAAAACTCTTAAGACAGAACAGCAGAGTGAAAACTGCAGCATGATTTTTATGCTACAGTATGAAGGGCTTAAACACCTTTGGAAAACCTCAATCTTTGTCTTAAGGCCTTGGAATGATTGTATGAATTTCACCCCCATTATGAAGGGTAATCTTCTTTAACATCAACTAATTGTAAATTTTTATTGCATATAAAATATTTTCATAATAATTAGACAAGTATTTGACCAGATAAATATGCACCATAGCTTAGCTAACCTGACACATAAAATTACCCATTACAACACAAACACACACAGACACACACACACACACACACACTCCCCCTCATAATCACTGTGTTCTAAACAACTGACCTAATCATGTTAAATATTTAAAGAAAATTTTATATAACACATTTTTAGTGGTTAAAGTTCATGAATTACTAAAAAAATGGAACTTTCCTTGATGGCTTTCTGAGAAGTATGCTCTTCTTTTCAGTGAAATTAATTATATGACAGTTAATATGCTAATCTACTGAGAATGAAGTAGTATTCCTGTAAGTAGGTTGTTTTCTTTTCTACCATTCACAGGGGTTGAGATTCCAAAATGTGTAAAAGCTTAGTTTTGCTTAGCTAATAGCACTGAAGATAAATCTATTCATTACAGTATTTATCCTCTTGACAATGGACCAACATTACTTAAACCCAGCTAAAAACCTCTCAAAATAAAATATCATTTACCTAGTGCCATTTAGGAAAAGAAAATCCACCAAAATATATAATGGACTAGTTTAATGATTGAAGGCTACAAGAATGCCATTTTGGACAGCTTTTAAATTACACTGCTTGCCATCCATGACACAGATATTCAGAGCCTTGGATAGTTTACCTATATAGTCATAAACCATGTGATAGCGGATGTTTTTTTGTATCTATCACCTGCTAAATATGGATCAGTATCTGCATTTGAAAATTAATTCTACAATATTTAGAATTATTAGTTAGTGGTCAGTTCTCCTCACTTAATTTTGAAGTCCATGTTAATTTTTTCTAGACAAACCAGTGCTTTTTTCCAAAGGTTACCAGCTTTATCAATTTCATTTAGAAAACTATTTTTGAATGTCTTTTTTTTCAGTGCTCCAAGATTCATTGTTTATGCACCAAACCCAGAGCTCCATGAATACGTGCCCTCCTTGATCAAAAGCTTACTTCTATCAATAACAAACTAAGGCTACAATTCAGCATAATCTCAGGAAATTAAAACACACACTTTATTAAACTTTGGACATGCCCATTAAAATTAATTTAGACCTTAGCCCTTTGCTAGACTCTTTCTTAATGAGCTTGGAGAAAAAGAGAATAAATCCAGAAAACAAAATCCTTTTTTAATGACTATGGTCTGTATTAATTTTGGTTGGTTTAAACTAAAATTAATTGTATATTTCCACTTTAAATTTTTATGATTATCTTCCAGGAAATACATACATGCTTTTCAAAACAAAGAAAGTACTTTATGTGTCAAACAAACAAACAAACGAACAAAAAACAGTACTGAGAAAATACAAGATAAAACAAATTAAAAGAATAGTATTAATTTAAAGGTCAGATTTTGCCAATTAAAAGGACAACCTAGCCAGTGGATTATTAAAAGCTTCATTAATAGTCAATGAATTGCTGGCTGCAGTCATACTTTTGTACAACTTCTAAACCAGGGACAGAATTTATTCACTTAATTTAAATCTTATGCTTATAGTTCTCTAGTGATTTCATTAGACAGATGAACTGACTTGTACATGACAGAGTTTTCCTTTTGGAGTTTGATGTATTTCATGCACATTAATTTCTACCGAAGACCCAAAGTAAACCACACCTCTAATGTGATTTCTGAATAACTAGATTTTAGTTACTGAGGAAGCTAGAGTTGAAACAAATTGTGAGCAGAGTCCCTAATTTCCTGTGTATGTATCTAAATACTGTAACATTGCACTCAGTTAACTCCTTTATGTTCAGTTACAAAATTTCCAAATATACTTTTATATAAAAAGATAAAAAATACTATCAAATCACAAGAATATAGGAGCACTTTACTAAATGTTAGTAAAAATACAAACTCTTTCACAATGTTTATAAGAGTATTTATACATTCAACCAAGGAATTATCATGAATACATGTAAGCAATGTGATTTTAGTTTATGGACGCTTAAAACTCCACAATTCTGACCCTTATTTTCTCTATCTTCTGAATAGTGAGAAATATCAGTAATTCCTTTTTTCTTTCATTCAATTAAATAAGCAGAGTAGAAAAACTGGAAAACTGCACTGTGTTTTTTTTTGCTAGTGTTCAAAGTAATGGTAACAAATTATGCACTATGGAAAAGTCAGATTTTCTGTACCAACATTAGTGATTCAAGAGAGGTTTCTCTACTAAATTATCTCACTGATCTTGTACCATCAAAATCCATTCTTCCTATTATTCCTATTATTATGTTATGGGAAGTGTAGATAGATATGACATGTCAGATAGTCCCCTAGGCATATCAGTAAGGCTAGAGAGACAACAAAACAAAGGTTTTTGTTACCAATCAAGCAATTGATATTGAGTATCTCAAGGGTGCTTTGAGATCAGAGTATTAGGGGAATTACATTTTCTACACATGACAAATATGCTGTTTCCTTTCTTCCCTTCAAAAAGAGAAAGCTAAAAAACAAGAACTAAAGCATCTTCCTGTATGACAAAGAAATCCTTGCCCAGTCTTCTGACCTGAAATACTGTTATATTTATTATATCACACAGTAAAAACAGTAACATTGCACAATACACCTGCAATGAATGTTTGAACTATTTAATATTCATTGAGTAATCATTTTAACTATAGTTTTATGTAAGCCAGACAAAATCATGGTAATAGATCTTAGATTCCTGTTTCTTCACACTGTCACTGAATTGGATCAACACTGTACATAGTAAATAATCAAAATATTGTAGTCATGAATTGCCTTGAAAAACTAAGTACTGGTAAATTTATAGTGTCAGAGATTTAAAGCAGATTCTTCAATATAGCAAATGAGATCATAGCATATAAAAAAATGACAGTCTTGGAAGATCCCAAGGTGCTCAAAATAAAAAGCTAATGAGCTATCTGTGGTGCCTATATATAAATACTCTGCTTTAAAAAATTATTTGAATAAACAGGAACATATACTATCTTGATACAAGAAGTGATGTGAAAAGTATATAAAATTTGCCAAAATCGTTTCTCTCTTTAATGAGTGATCCAAACAACATGTTCATGTAGTAGATGCTTCAAAATTTCATAATTATTTGCTTTGTTCATAGGTATATATCTTTTAAATGACTCTTCAGAATCATAGAAAACTACTAAATCTAAATAAAGTGAATAAAAGGTTCGCCATTCTCTTTCGGTTTATCTGACTATACAAAAGAAACTTCTAAGAAGGCAAATGAAACACATGTTCATTAGCCTCACTTTTTCATAGTTGAAGTGACTTTGTCCATTCAATTACTCTATGATTCTCTCTTCTTTCTAAAGAAGCCATTTTTCATATATGTAGATTTTAAGGAGGAAAACATAACAAGAATACACCAGATAAGCATTTCATGAATCCTGATTTATTCCCATGTAAACGGAAAAAATTTTTTCTGAGATATTGAAATAAATAATGAAAAAGAAAATTAAGAATATATCCCTTAAATAGTTTCAACATAATATCATTTAGCTTAAAGTTCAGCTCAAGCCCAATGTTTCCTTAATGATTTTGTCTGGATGATCTATCCATTGCTAAATATTGGGTATTGAAGTCCTTTCTATTGTTTTATTGTTGTCTATTTTTCCCTTCAGAGTTGTTAGCATTCACTTAATATATTTAGGGGCTTCAATGTGCATATATATTTATGATTGTTATATCTTCTTGAGGAACTGACCCCTTTATCATTATGTAATGACCTTCTTTATCTCTTGTTACCATATTTGTCTTAAAGTCTATTTGATCTGATATAAGCATAGCTACCCCAGCTTTATTTTGGTTTTCAATGGCTTGGTAAATCTTTTTCTACTACACCAAAAAGGAGAATTTCAGACTAATATCACTGATGAATATGGATGCTAAGATTCTTAACAGGATCCTAGCAAACAGGATCAAACAGCACATTAAAAAGATCATCCACCATGACCAGGTGGGATTCTTCCCTGGGATACAAGGGTGGTTCAACATTCGCAAATCAATCAGTGTGATAGAACAAATCAATAAGAGAAGAGAGAAGAACCACATGGTCCTCTAATTGATGCAAAAAAAAAAGCATTTGACAAAATCCAACATCCGTTCCTGATTAAAACACTTCAAAGTATAGGGATAGATGGAACATCACTGACCTTCATAAAATCTCTCTATGAAAGACCCACAGCAAACATCATCCTCAATGGGAAGAAGCTCACAGCCTTCCCATTGAGATCAGGAACACGACAAGGATGCCCACTGTCACCACGCTTGTTCAGCATAGTATTAGAAGTCCTAGCAACAGCAATCAGACAACAAAGAGAAATAAAAGGTATCCAAATTGGCAATGAGGAAGTCAAACTCTCTCTCTTTGCAGATGACATGATAATTTATATGGAAAACCCAAAAGACTCCACCCCCAAACTACTAGAACTCATACAGCAATTTGGTAACGTGGCAAGATACAAAGTCAATGTACAGAAATCAGTAGCTTTCTTATACACTAACAATGAAAATACAGAAAGGGAAATTAGAGAAATGATTCCATTTACTATAGCACCAAGAACCATAATATACCTGGGAATAAACCTAACCAAAGAGGTAAAGGATCTGTACTCGAGGAACTACAGAACACTCATGAAAGAAATTGAATAAGACATAAAAAGATGGAAGACCATTCCATGGTTTTGGATCGGAAGAATAAACATTGTTAAAATGTCTATACTGCCTAGAGCAATCTATACTTTTAATGTCATTCCCATCAAAATTCCACCGGTATTTTTCAAAGAGCTGGAGCAAATAATCCTAAAATTTGTATGGAGTCAGAAGAGACCCCAAATTGCTAAGGAAATGTTGAAAAACAAAAATAAAACTGGTGACATCACGTTACCTGATTTCAAGCTTTACTACAAAGCTGTGATCACCAAGACAACATGGTACTGGCATAAAAACAGACACATAGGCCAGTGGAACAGAGTAGAGAGCCCAGATATGGACACTCAACTCTATGGTCAAATAATCTTCGAAAAAGCAGGAAAAAATATACAGTGGAAAAAAGACAGTGTCTTCAATAAATGATGCTGGGAAAATTGGACAGCTATGTGTAGAAGAATGAAACTCTACCATTACCTTACACCATACACAAAGATAAACTCGAAATGGATAAAAGACCTCAATGTGAGACAGGAATCCATCAGAATCCTACAGGAGAACACAGGCAGTAACCTCTTTGATATCAGCCACAGCAACTTCTTTCAAGATATGTCTCCAAACGCAAAAAAAAAAAAAAAAAAGCAAAAATGAACTTTGGGGACTTCATCAAGATCAAAAGCTTCTGCACAGCCAAGGAGACAGTAAACAAAGCAAAGAGGCAACCCACAGAATGGGAGGAGATGTTTGCCAATGACAGTAGAGACAAAAGGTTGATATCCAGGATCTATAAAGAACTTCTCAAACTCAACACACACAAAACAGATGATCATATCAAAAAATGGGCCGAAGATATGAACAGACACCTCTCCAATGAAGACATACAAATGGCTATCAGACACATGAAAAATTGTTCATCATCACTAGTCGTCAGGGAGATTCAAATTAAAACCACATTGAGATACCACCTCACACCAATTAGAATGGCCAAAATTACCAAGACAGGAAACTACGTGTGTGGGAGAGGATGTGGAGAAAGGGGAACCCTCTTACACTGTTGGTGGGAATGCAAGTTGGTGCAGCCACTTTGGAGAACAGTGTGGAGATTCCTCAAGAAATTAAAAATAGAGCTTCCCTGTGACCTCGCAATTGCGCTACTGGGTATTTACCCCAAAGATACAGATGTGGTGAAAAGAAGGTCTATCTGTACCCCAATGTTTATATCAGCAATGGCCATGGTCGTCAAACTGTGGAAAGAACCAAGATGCCCTTCCACGGACGAATGGAAAAGGAAGATGTGGTCCATATACACTATGGAGTATTATGCCTCCATCAGAAAGGATGAATACCCAACTTTTGTAGCAACATGGACGGGACTGGAAGAGATTATGCTGAGTGAAATAAGTCAAGCAGAGAGAGTCAATTATCATATGGTTTCACTTATTTGTGGAGCATAACAAATAGCAAGGAAGACATGGGGAGATGGAGAGGAGAAGGGAGTTGAGGGGTGTTGGAAGGGGAGATGAACCATGAGAGACTATGGACTCTGACAAACAACCTGAGGGTTTTGAAGGGGCAGGGGTGGGAGGTTGGGGGAGCAAGGTGACGGGTATTATGGAGGGCTCGCTTTGCATGAAGCACTGGGTGTGGTGCAAAAACTATGAATTCTGTTACGCTGAAAAGTAATAAAAAAAATGAAAAAACAAACAAACAAACAAGAAAACAACAGAAAGACCCACAACCAAATACTAGCTTTTTTTTTCTGCATTTCACAGCACTGGTTTTTATATGTGTTTACCTTATAAAATCTTTTGTTTTTATAAATTGTGTACGGTTCGAATTTAAGCCGTCAGCTCCTTGAAAGTTGTGCAAATAAAGAAAAATATGACAATAAAAAAATAAAGAGCTAAATCTTTAGAAAAATATATAATTATTTATCACTGGCCAATTAGTTCTTTCTTGACATTGATCCATTCACCTTGGGGAAGGTGGGGGCAGTAAAAGACAAAGTGCATCTCTTACTTACCTACCGTCTCCAATGTATTCAATTCCATAAAATGTGCTGGGATTCTTTTGCTAAAAATCTGGACTTCCACAAAAGCTTTCTGCTTTATGTGTGACTATCTAAGACAGTGATTTCCAGGGGCTTCTGGACCATGACCAAAAATATTTGGGGCCAGTTCAGGGGTCAGTGCAGTGTCCACAGCAAGGACCAAGGTTTATATGACAATAGTTTAATGTATAAGGGGGCAAGACTCCTCCTGGGTCCTTTGGCTTATGGTGCTGAATCCCAACATACACAACTTTTGTCAATGGAGAGATGACAAATTATTATTATTGAGGGGTGAATCCAGTGAAGGACTTATTATTCAACCATATTTGCTAATACCACTCATTTCTCACTTTTTAATGATAATTTCAGAGTATAGAATTCTATATATTATGTTTTTCTTTTCTTTTTTTTATCTCAACATCCCTCTCTTCTTGTTGGAATGGTTATTGAGGAGAAATCAGATGTATTTCCTATCCTTGTTTCTTTATTCATAAGGCTCAACACATTGGGTATAGAAGAAACATACCTCAGAATAATAAAGGTCATATTTCACAAACCCACAATTAACATCATATTCAATGCTGAATTATTGAAAACTTTATTGATAGGCTTTGTTTACGTGTTTTTCTTTGTTTTGTTTTTTTATTTGAAAATGATGAGATTAGTTGTGTTGTGGAGGGGAGAATTTACCTTTCTTGATGTTCTCTGAATATCCTGAATCTATGGTTTGTTGTCTGACAATTTGGTGAAATTCTTAGCCATTATTGTTTCAAATATTTATTTTGATTCTTTCTACATTTTCTTCCTTCACCTAGATTCTAATTTAGTTGCTCTGAAGTTGGGTGCATATACATTTATGTTTTTCATAACCTTTTAATTTGATGAAACTAAATATATTATGCAAATGCTAACAGATCTGGAAGAAGTAAACAGTGACACAATAATAGAAGGGGGATTGAATACTCTTCTTCCAGCATTGGATAGATCATCGAGGCAAAAAATCAATGAAGAGTCACTGGAAAAATCATACTTCAGATGAGATGGGCCTAATAAATATATAGAGAACTTTCCATAAAATAGCAGCCAAATATACACATTTCTTTAGTGTGCACAGAACAGTCCTCAGGATAGATCATGTGATAGCTCACAAAATAAGTTTTAGCAAATGCAAAGAAATTGAAAATATACCAAGTATATTTTCTCACCATAGTATGAAACTAGAAAACAATAACATGAGAAAATCTGGACAATTCACAAGTATCTGAAGATTAAGCAATGTGCCACTGAATAACCAATGGTTCAAAGAAGAAATCAAAAAGATATCGAGTAATATCTTGAAACAAAAATCAAAACACAATCTATCAAAACTATGGGATGCTGCAAAATCACTTATAGCAGGAAGTTTATGCCAACAAAACGCATACATAGAGAAACAAGAAAGAACTCAATCTTACATCATACATCAAATAATTAGAAAAAAAAAGCAAATTAAGACCAATTTTACCAGAACAAATAAAATAACAAAACTCAGTGCACAAAAAAAAAAAAAAAAAGAAAGAAAGAAATAGAGACCAGGAAACAACATAAAAGGTCAATGAAACTAAGATGTTTTTGGAAAGGAAAAGAAAATTGACAAATCTTAGGTAGACTAGGAAAAAAACACACACAAAAGATTAAAATAAATAAAATCAGAAATGAAAGAGGAAGCATTATAAGTGATACCACAAAAATGCATAGGGTTGTATGAGAATACTATAAAATATTATGCCAACAAATAGGATAACCTAGAAGAAATGAAAAAAATAATCCTAGAAAAATACAACCTACCCAAACTTAATCATGAAGAAATAGAAAACATGAGTCGACAAATAATGAGCAAGGAGATTGTATCAGTAGTAAAAAAAAACCTCCCAACAGGGGTGCCTGGGTGGCTCAGTTGGTTAAGGATTTCTCTTCAGCTCAGGTCACGATCTTGGGGTCCTGGGACTGAGCTACACAACAGGTTCTCTGCTCAGCAGGGAACCTATTTATCCCTTTCTCTCTACCTGACTCTCTGCCGACTTGTGCTCTCTGACTCTGTCTCACTCTCATCAAATAAATAAATAAAAATACTTAAAAAACCCCAAAACTTCCAACATAAAGAAGCCCAGGACCAGATGGTTTCACTGGTAAATCTTACCAAACATTTAAAGAAGAATGAATGCCAAAGCACCAGGCTGCCTGGGTGGCTCAGTCAGTTATGCATCTAACTCTTGGTTTTGGCTGAGGTCATGGTCTCATGGATCATGAGATCCAGCCCCACATCAGACTCCAAGTTTAATAGGGTTCTTCTTGAGATTCTCTCCCTCTGTGTCTCCCCCAGTTGCACACATGTGCTCACTCTTTCCATCAAATATATAATCTTTTTAAAAAAAGAGTGAATGCCAATCTTCCTCACATTTTTCCAAAAAATTAAAGAGGAGGGAATACTTCCAAACTAATTTTAATTGTTTTTTTTTTTTTTAAATTCAGGTGTAATTAACATACACTGTTATATTCAGGCATATGATATATGATATTGATTCAAGAATTTTTCTATATTCTATATATTACATAATGATAACTGTAGTCTTCATCCCTTCCACCTATTTTTATGAGGCCAACATTATCCTGATAAAAAAGCCGGTTAAGGACACCACAGAACAAGAAAAATATAGATCAATATATCTGATCAATATAGATGTAAAAATCCTCAACAAACAGTAGCAAATCTAATTTAAAAACACATTAAATGAATCATACACTATGACAAAAGGGAATTTATCTGGGAGATACAAGGATCACTGAACATAAACAAACTACCAAATGTAATGCACCACATTAATAGAATGAAAGATAAAATCATATTTCAATAAATGCAGAAAAAATGACAAAATACAATATCCTCTCATGAAAAAAAAGTGCTCAATACATTGGGTATGGAAGAAGCATACCTCAGCATAATAAAGGTCATATTTGACAAACCCACAATTAACATCATATTTAATGCTGAATTATTGAAAACTTTTCCTCTAAAATCAAGAACGTGATACGGATGCCCACTCATCACTCTTGTTAACATAGAACTGGAAGTCCTATCTAGAGCAATCAGGCAAAATAAAGAAGTGAAACACATCTAAATTGGAAAGGAACAAGTAAAATTCTCATTGTGTTATATAATCTTATATAGAGATAAAATTTTAAAGATTCAACCAAAAAAACTGT
This sequence comes from Mellivora capensis, assembly GCA_004024625.1. Lineage (NCBI taxonomy): Eukaryota > Metazoa > Chordata > Mammalia > Carnivora > Mustelidae > Mellivora > Mellivora capensis. The sequence continues at coordinate 35,264 of PISX010018998.1, forward strand.
TAGAACTAATTAACAAATTTAGTAATGTTGCTAAATACAAAATTAACATATATAAATCAGTTCTGATGCTCTACAAAATATCTTAAAAAGAAACAAACAATCCCATTCAGAAAAGCATCAAAAACAATAAAATACTTAGGAATAAGTATAACCATGAAGGTTAAAAATCTGTACACTGAAAACTACAAGACTTTAATGGAAGAAACTGAAGACACAAACAAATTAAAAAGAATATCCCCATGTCAATGGATTTGCAGAAGTAGTATTGTTTAAATGTATATATTACCAAAAGCAATCTATAGATTAAATATAGTCTATTTTTTGACATTCCAAGGGCATTTTTCACAGAAATAAAACAATAATCCTAAATTTTGTTTGGCTCTACAAAAGACCACAAATAGTCTAGGCAATCTGGAGGAAAAAAATAATAATAATGCTGGAAGCACCATGCATCCAGATTTCAAAATCTACTACAAAGTTACAGTAATTAAAACAGTATGGTACTGACACTAAAATAGACATGTAGAACAATAGAACACAATAAAGATGCCAGAAATAAACTCTCACATATGTGGTCAACTAATATTTGACAAGACATCCAAGAACACTCAGTAATATAGTTATAGTCTCTTCACAAACTGTGTTGGGAAACTGGGTATATATATGCAGAAAATGAAATTAGACCCCTGTCTTCTACTACTTATTAAAGATTTAAACATAAGACCAGAGGAATAGGAGTTAAGATAGTAGAGTGGTAAGATATTTTGCTTGCCTCATCTCTCAAACACAGCTAGATAATTATCAAATTATTCTGAACACCCAGGAAAGAAATCTGAGGGCTGAGAGAATAAACTGCACAACAGAGGGAGAAAAGGGGTCACATCGTGGAAGGTAGAAGGTGTGGTGATGTAATTTGAGGGAGAAAAGAATCACAGATGCTGTGGAGGGGAGAGAGCCCTGATCAAAGAGAGAAGAGAGAGAAATATAAAAAGAAGGTGGGGGGGGAGAGAGAGAGAGAGAGAGAGAGAGAGAAAGAGATAAAGCAGCACACAAGAAGAGATTGCACTGGAAAAACACCTCCCCCAAACCACTGACTGGGAAAATGACAGGGGCTGATTATCTTGAGTTTTTTACAAGCAGCAGGGCTGAAAGTCTGAAGTTTTAGAAGTCTGCACCATCACCACAGTTAAGCCTCCCAGGCATAGCAGTGTTCCTGCAGAGAAGGAGAGCAGAGGCCTCAGAGCAGATGGCATGTTCTGAGGATCCCCTGGGTCACACTGGGAGAGACAGTTGTCCTTCCTGGAGTGCATTTAGGAGAGGAAGCACTGTTTCTTGGGTAGCAGACTAGCTGGTGGGAGACATTGAGCTGACCTGTTCATTAACATAGGAACAGAGATGCCTGCTGAGGGCAACTAACCTGGATGTCGGCTTTTTGCTATAATTTACCATAAAATCCAAGGCTCTGCCTGGTCTTGCAACTACAGTTCTGGGACACACCAGTACCAGTCAGAGAATGGTGAGACCCTCTCTCAAAAGGTCAGTGTGGGTGTGGGCGATGCCAGGAAAATTTGGAGATTTGAACCCCAGCCATGCATCTGAGAAAAAAAAAAAACAACACAGGAGTACTGTGTGCTGCCAGGTGGGCATACAGCAAAGAAACAGACAGGGTGAAGGCAGGGATCTAACAAAAACATGGAACACAAGAGGAGAGATTGTCCACTCTTCTCTTGGGCTTCCTAAACAACAATGGGTGCACAGTCCCCTCTCCCAGAAAAGGAGTGGGATGCTGCTATTTTTTACTCTTCCCATGAGCATGGATGGACTTCAGGGAGTTGCACAGGACACACAGTGGAGGCTTGAGCCATGTACACCAATCTCCACACAACTCCACCTTGCAGGTGCCTTTTCTAATAGGACAAGTGTGATTGAGAACCAGAGCAACAGCATGTCCTTCCCCTGGAAGACCAACACAACCCCCACACACAAAGTGTACTGATCATAGAGTGCTGAAAATCTTCAGCTTTAGTGTAATTAGAACCAGACACAGGTTTTCTTAACATACAAAAGAAAGGGACCTAGATAAAATTCCAAGACAGAGGAATTCATCCCAAAACAAAGAACAAGAAGTAGACATGGCCAGGGAGTTAATAAAAAGAGATGTAAGTAATATGCCTGAACCAGAATTTAAAACAACATTAATACAGACACTAGTTGGGTTTGAGAAAAGCATAGGGGGAAAAAAAAACAGAGACACCCATACTGCAGAAATAAGTGACCTAAAAACTAGTCAGGCCGAAATAAAAAATGCTATAACTGAGGTGCAAAACTGACTAGTTGTAATGATCACAAGGACAGAAGAAGCAGAGGAATGAATCAGTGATATAAAAGATCACGTTATAAAAAATAATGAGCTGAAAAAAAAGGGAAAGAAAAATACTGTATTATAAATGTAGATTTAGGGAACTCATCAGCTCCATAAAGCATGACATTGGTATCAGTGGAGTCCCAGAAGAAGAGAGGGAAAAGGGGGCAGAAAGTTTATATGAGCAAATTATACCTGAAAACTTCCCTAATGCAGGAAAACAGATATCCAAAACTAGGAGGAACAGAGAACTCCCATCAAAATAAAAAAATCCAGCCAACACCAAAACATATTGTAGTAAAATTGCAAAATACAGAGATAAAGAAAAAATCCTGAAAACAGGAGAAAAGAAAATTTTAATGTACAAGGGAAGACAAATCAGTTTAGCAGCAGATATCTCCAAAGAAATCTGGCATATCAGAATAAAGTGACATGATATATTCAATATGCTGAATGGGAAAAAATATGCAGTTAATAATATTTTATCCAGTAAGGCTATCATTCAGAATACAAATAAATATAAAGTGTTTCCCAGACAAAGAAAAACTAAAGGAGTTCCTGACCACTAAACCAATCCTGCAAGAAATATTAAAAGGGGACTTTGGGAAAGTCCAAAAGTGACAAAGATTAGAAAGGAACAGAGAAAATCTCCAGAAGCAATGATTTCACATGTAATCTAATGGCACTAAATTCATACCCATGATGATTCACTTTGAATATAAATGGACTAAATGCTCCAATCAAAAGACCAAGGGTCACCCATGGTTGAGCCTGGTGGTGGGTATTAAAGAGGGCATGTATTGCATAGAGCACTGTGTGTTATATGTAAACAATGAATCTTGGAAAATTACATCAAAAACTAATGATGTATGATGACTAACATAACACACACACAAAAAAACACAAAATGTATCAAAATTGATATGGAAACAAGAACTATCTATATACAGCCTACCAGATACTCATTTTCGAGCTAAAGACGCCTACAGATTGAATGTGAGAAGGATAGCAAAACATTTATCATGCTAAGGGACATCAAAAGAAAGCTGGAATAGACATACTTATATCAGAAAAATTAGATCTTAAGCCAAAGACTATAATAAGATATGAAGGGGCACCAACTTGCATTCCCACCAACAGTGTAAGAGGGTTCCCATTTCTCCACATCCTCTCCAACACACGTTGTTTCCTGTCCTGCTGATTTTGGCCATTCTAACTGGTGTGAGGTGGTATCTCAATGTGGTTTTAATTTGAATCTCCCTGATGGCTAGTGATGATGAACATTTTCTCATGTGTCTGATAGCCATTTGTATGTCTTCACTGGAGAAGTGTCTGTTCATATCTTCTGCCCATTTTTAGATGTGATTATCTGTTTTGCGTGTGTTGAGTTTGAGAAGTTCTTTATAGATCCTGGATATCAACCTTTTGTCTGTACTGTCATTTGCAAATATCTTCTCCCATTCCGTGGGTTGCCTCTTTGTTTTGTTGACTGTCTCCTTTGCTGTGCAGAAGCTTTTGATCTTGATGAAGTCCCAAAGTTCATTTTTGCTTTTGTTT
>PISX010018999.1:0-39211 GCA_004024625.1 Mellivora capensis
CTAAAAGGGTGGCAAAGACCCTAGGAAAATGCCCTTTAAAGAAAAAATTGAATTAACTGCAAGACTAAAGAATCATGGGGAGAAAGCCATGAATTCTGTGCTTTGCTTTCTCCTCCTCTGGAGTTCCGCTGCTCTCCTTGTTAAGTGAACTTGGTCTTGGCTGGATTTCTTTTGATCTTCTGGGGGAGGGGCCTGTTGTGGTGATTCTCAAGTGTCTTTGCCCGAGGCAGAGCTGCACCGCCCTTACCAGGGGCCAGGCTGAGTAATCCGCTCGGTTTCGCTTTCGGGAGTTTTTGTTCCCTGAGCGCTTTCCGTAGAGTCCGGAGGACGGGAATGAAGATGGCGGCCTCCTAGTCTCCGGCCCGGAAGAGCTGAGATTCGGGGCTCTGCTCCTCAGAGAAAATCCCCAATCACTCCCGTCTCCCTCGCCTCTGGCCGTGCTCCGAGCTCACCCAGCCTGCGACCGGTTCAAGGTAACCCCGAGCTGAGAGCTCACTCCTCAGCTCTGTCTCTGTAGCCGGCTTCCTGCTCCGATACCTGCTAGCTCTGCGCCACTCAGGCACCCCCGATCCTTCTGTGACCCTGTGGGACCTGGGGCCACGCTGACCCCATGTGGGCTTCACCCCGGTTTAGCCTCTGGAGCGATGTCCCTCCGTGGAGCAGACTTTTAAAAAGTCCCGATTTAGTGCTCCGTGGCTCCGCCGCTTGCCCGGAGCCGGCCCCTCCCCCGCGGTCTATCCTCCCGTCGCTTTTGATTCACTTCTCCGCCAGTCCTACCTTCCAGAAAGTGGCCGATTTTCTGTTTCCAGAATTGCTGTTCTTCCTCTCTTTGATCTCCCGTTGGATTTGTAGATGTTCGCAATGGTTTGATAAGCTATCTAGCTGATCCGCTACCTGATGTCATCTCAGCTGCTACTTCTCCGCCATCTTGACCGCTCCTCAATGAAATCATTTCTTAAAAAAATCTTGTTCACGGCTTTTTATAATAAATTGTATTTTTTTAAAATCACCAGAGTGAGATCGACTTTTATTCTTTTGCTGTAGAGTTTTATGAATGTTAATACATGTATAGATTTATGGGACCACCGCCACAGTCACAAGAGAGGACTGTTCTATCACCACACGAATTTCTCCCCATGCTGTTCCTTTGCAACACCCCCCCCCCCAGCCCTAACTGCTGACCACCACTCCTATGGTTTCTATCACTGTAGTTTTCACTTGAGAAAGTCACGTAAACGGAGTCCTATTGACATGTTTTGAGATGAGCAACTTTCCTTCAGCATAATGACTCTGAGATTCATCTGTGATGTTGCAGGCAACAGCATTTTGTTCCTTTTCATTGCTGAGTGTTCCATTTACCACAGTTTGTTTATACACTCAGCTGTCCCAGGATATTTGTGGAGAGAGCTGTTAGAAACATTTGTGCACAAGTGTGTGTGTGAATGTCAGTTTTCATTTTCCTTGAGATAAAACTTTTTGCTTCATTTCCGTTACGTTGCTTGTTTGTGACTTACATTCTTCAGTTGGAGGAATAGAAGGCTCAGGAGTCAGAGAAGTGAACTAAGTCAGCAAGTGGATTTCAACTGTACTAGTGACAACCCAGTAAAGATTCTAACAACATAAAAAAAGATCTCTTAAATTCGTGGGCATTTTAACTAGGAACGTTTAATAAAAACGTTCGCTTAACTGGTATTATTTTTTCCTTAACTTCAGGAAGAGTATATGTTTATTGGTATATGTTTATTGGCCATTTGGGGCTATTCTCTGCTTGCCTTTTCTATTTCGAGCAGAATTTTTATCTAGAATTTCCAAAGATCTAACACTGTACTGAAATTCTGATTTAGTAAGGCAACTGTTTTTTAAGTTTGATAAGGCTGTTTTCCTTTCCCACTTCTGAAAGCAAGACTAAAGACTATTTTTAATGGTTTCACCAGGACCATCAAAATAACCTTGCACAAAAACAACTTTTGACTAAGGTAACTGCTCGTCTCTTTGCTGAGAGTTGAGAAATAAAGCAAAGTTGTCCACGTGTTAGGAAACTAAAATTAAATATGACAAGAAGTCCAAATATTAGTGTTTTTTCCTGTTAGGCTAAATAAAGCTTCTGCTTATTCTTCAATGTTTCCTATAACACATTAGAACCAGAGCTAAATGGTTAAAACTCTTTCCTCTTGTAGGCTGAGTTTCCATCATTTACTGTGCTATAAAAGAAAATTTGTCATAAATTGTTCTGGTCTCCTGGAACATTTTCACTGGCAAATGAAGTTGACAGTTAATGGAGTCTCATGCAAAACAACAACAGCACTCTTAACCCTTGTATGTCTAAAAACACTAGGAAACATTGCTTTGCAACTGAAAATAAGAACTAGCTCGTTCTCACTAGAAGGAAGGGAGGGGTTGGCCTTCTTTAGAAGATCTATGATAACTCCTGTCTATGATAGGATCTGAGCAGAATTTACCAAACAATGTTTATTTGGGGGAAGACAGGTTAAAAAACAAAATCATACTATTTCACAGGTTGAGGTTCTGTCAGAACTACCATATCATCACGGGAATTTTGTTTTGTGTGGCTGAATTCCCATGTGGGGGTTATGTCTCAGTTGTAAGATTTGCTTCATGTAAAGGAAGCCTTATAGAAAAGTGTAAGCACAGAAGAAAAGAGGCAGAGAAAAGGGAAGAAGTGTTAGTAATCCTTTAAGATCTCCTTCTCTATACCAAAATCCTGGAAAAACTGGTAAAAGGAGGTTGCTTTGTGAGCAGCAAACCTCATGGTAAGAAACACTGATTGCCTTTGAGGATATTTTCATCAAGCTGTGGCACACTAGTAAGTTCTTTTTCTCCAAGTCAGAGGCATCACTCAATGGTTATCACATTGAAATTGTACAATTACAGCACCTATTTTATCTGTCTTCAGTGATTTAATTGAGTGAATTCTTTGAATACATTGATGACTATCATTTGTAAGAACTCAAAACTTTCTATGTCTCCAAATTTAAAAATACAGAAATATATTGAGAGTCTGATGTGAAACACAAATAATCCTTTAAGACTGGAAATCTCAGTTTCTAGACTGAGCTCTGCGGAGAACTAATTTTAGAAATGTGGACCTCAGATTTCTAGTAAGTGAATTTTGGACTTAGTTCAAATGTTGGTTTAAATTCTTGCATTGTTATCTAATTAGCTGTGATTTGGGGGTAAGCTATTTAACTAATATGATCCTTACATTCTGTGTCTTTAAAATGGTGAAAATTGAAAAAAAAAAAAGGTGAAAATTGTCCCTGGCATGTCTACCTAATAAAGTAGAGGTGAAATAAAGGTAAGATATGCAAGAGCACCTGGAGAACTCTCATGAATTAACATTTAAAAGTAAACCTATGCTAAAATAAACTACTGGGACTATTTCAAAATGAAAAGCTTTTGTGTGTTGAAGGAAACCATCAACAAAATGAGCAATCAATCTACGTATGGAATGAGAGAGATCTTTGCAAAGATACATCTGACGATTCAAGAGGTGAATATCCAAAACATATAAAGAACCCATACAACTCAATACCAGAAGAGCAAATAATTCCATAAAAATGGGCAGAGGAACTGAATAGACATTTTTCCAAAGAAAACATGTGGATGGGCAGTGGACACATGAAAAGATGCTCAATACCACAAATCATCAGGGAAATTCAAATCAAAACCACAGTGAGATAGCACCTTATACCTGTCAGAATAGCTGGTATCAAAAGGACAAGAAATAACAAGTGTTGGAGAGGATGTAGAGAAAAAGGAAATCCTCATACATGCAAACTGGTACAGTCACTGTGGAAAATGGTATGGAGGCTCCCCCAAAACTTAAAAGTAGAAATATCATATGATTCAGTAACTCTACTACTGGATATTTACCTAAAGAAAATGAAAACACTAATTTAAAAAGGTATATGTACCCCTATGCTTATTGCACTATTATTATTGCAGGTACAATTCAAACAGCAGCCAAGATTTGGGAGCAAACTAAATGTCTGTCAATGGATGAATGGAGAAACAATGGAGTATTACTCAGCCATCAAAAAGAATGAGGTCTTGCCATATGCAAAAACATGGATGGACCTAGAGGGTTTTATGCTAAGTGAAATAAGACAGAGAAAGACAAATAACGTATGATTTCATTCATATGTGGAATCAGAAAAACAAAACAAAGCAAAGAGAAAGCAGAAAAAGACTCGTAAATACAGAGAACAAACTGGTGGATGCCAGAAGAGAGGGAGGTGGGGGGACTGGCAAAATTGGTATAGAGAAGTCAAAGATATGGGCTTCCAGTGATGAAATGAGTAAGTCACAGGGATGAAAGATACAGTATAGGGAATATTGTCAGTGGTATTTTAATAGTGATGTATGTTAGCTACACTTGTGGTGAAAATAGCATAATATAAAGAGTTGTCAAAGCCCTATGTTGTACGCTTGAAACTAATGTAACATTGTGGGTCAATTATACTTCAATTAAGAAAAAAAACAAAAGTAGGGGCGCCTGGGTGGCTCAGTCGTTAAGCGTCTGCTTTCGGCTCAGGTCATGATCCCAGGGTCCTCGGATCGAGCCCCGCATCGGGCTCTCTGCTCAGCGGGAAGCCTGCTTCTCCCTCTTCCACTCCCCCTGCTTGTTTTCCCTCTCTCACTGTGTCTCTCTCTGTCAAATAAATAAAATCTTCAAAAAACAAAAAACAAAAAACAAAAGTAAAGCTGTGTTGAAAGAGAAGACTGGCTTGGGCCATAGCTATCCACCCCTCCCCCCCAAACAATAAGATCTATAGTGATATACTTGAAAAGGCCAGATTCCAGATTATTGTTTTCTGGATACTTATGCAGATAAGTCCTGCTTTTGCTGAAGGCTATGGTCAAGTTTTAGAATTTCTCTTTCTCTCTTTTTTGGACTGCCACACTTGGATTAGAGACAGCTCTGGACATAAACTCAACCTTTGACAGATACACTCACTTTTTCATAAAAATGCTATGTTCCATGAAGTATCACTTACCAAGGAGAAGCATGTGTTGGCCTAATATTTCTTACACCAAAAAATCTTTACATCTTCTCTGGCCAGACCCACTCAAGGGAAAGTGTCTATGGCCTGTAACACTTTATGATGTGCTCAAGATGAGGAGACATAGGAAACTTCTCTATTCTAGTAAGGTGGGTGATCCTCTGTTTGGGATTTTGAGCATGATACCTTTTTGTGTAAGGTCCTGAAATTCCCAAATGAGTATAGAAAGAGTGCCTAGGTCATTAGGTAACAAGGTGATGGTAAGCAGATACTATATGGGAGGGGTTTGATATGACCTGCTCTACTTGGGATTTAATACAGACAGAGACATGGCTATAGGTCAGGGATTGAAAATCAGCAGTTTTGAATTCAGGCAGGACCTCCAGAGGGTTTTCATCAGGGCCAGCCAGGACTTAAGAAATGCTCTAAGGAAGCCTTGGTCCTTTTTATCTTGATCCACTTAGATGTGTTCTCTTAGTTATTTCTCTGACTTCCACTGCTGCTGGTCTTAAAAGATGGAGAGCAGTTAATGCAGATCTGAGTTTTCTAAGAGGAATGGAGTAGTCCCATTCCCACAGGTTTCCTTGGTCTCTAAGAGGAAGATTATATTCTTTGGAACGACTTTAGCCCTGGATTTTAGGGTTGCTAACTCCCAGGGTAAGAAGTATGGGAGGTCAAAAGAGACTTCCCCTCAGCCGTGGTCTCAATCTCCAATCCCATGTTCCCAACTACACAGCTCTGGCTCAAGTCCAGAGCATAAGGATCCTAAACAAACACTTCCACCGCCAGGTGTAATTGTCCCACTTATTAATAAAGATGCAAGTGACTGACCTCCCTCATCAGTATCCCTCACTTTCTATTCATATCTGCTCCACTCATTGCTGCTCATATTTCAGTTTGAGCTGAAGAAAATTCTCATTAATTTCCACCACAAAAACTAGAAATTAAGTATTTTCCCTATCAAAAAATATAATTCAATGTTCTTTGTTTCTGCCACTTTTCCATCCTGCTTGCATACACCGTAGACAGTAAATTCTATATGACTAAATAATTAGAGTTGGAGATGAGGTGAAAAGATTGCCAGTTGAGAAAACTCTTCAAAATTCCTATTAGGGTTGACTGTACACAGTGAATAATTATAGCTTTTCTCTTTATATATCTGAAGTAGAAAGATTTTTCAAGGATTTCTTTTCCAGTGTATAGATTATTCAAGTGGCTTTTCTATACTCTTCCTATTGGATTTTTTTTTAATAAGGTGAAAGTAATCAAGTAGCAAAGGATTCATTCATTTTTCTGCCAGGGGCACTGCATAAAGTTTTCATAGGTAACAGCAAAGCTAATAACAAAATTCAGATCTTGTATTACTTGGGAGATTTCTTCTTTCTATTTATCAATGTATTAGTTCCACCTAGAGATCAGTGGAATGCAAATATGGCAGTATAAAAATGTACACACACAGAAAAAAATTTTGATGATGCTTAATTGGAAGAAAGGGGAAAGAAGGGAAGATGATGACTTGTGCCTGCATGTGGATCTGAGATAAACCAGCAAGATACATGACAAGGTGACTATATTTAGAGCAAGAAAATCTGGGCCTGCGTCTCACCTCTTCCAATTACTAACAATTTAATCATGGGCAAAAGGAGACATTTAAATTCTCTAAACCGAATTTTACTCATAGTAGAATGGAGCCTCGACTCTAGCCATGTGACCAGATTATTGTGGGGGGGAAAAATATGGGATAAAATAAGAGAATGCATTATTAAAACTGAAAGGCATAAGAAAGTTAAGCAGCACAACTGTAGTACCACAGCAGAAAGTGATGCATTGTATTCAGAAACACAAAAGACAGAGAGGTGAAGAACCAACATCCCTTGGCTATTTTTATTTATTTGATTTTTTGAAGTTTTTATTTAAATTCCAGATAGTTAACATGCAGTGTAATATTAGTTGCAGGTGTACACTGTATGGAGTGACTGAACACTTACCACACCCAGCGCCCATCACAGTGCACTCCTAATCCCCATCACCCTGATCACCCCACCGTCCTACCCACCTCCCCTTGGGAACCATCAGTGTGTTCTCTATAGCCAAGAGTCAGTTTCTTGATTTGTCTCTCTTTTTTCCTCCTTTGCTCATTTCTTTCTTGAATTCCACATATGAGTGAAATCATATGGTATTTTTCTTTCTCTGACTTATTTTGCTTAGCATAATACTCCAGCCACATTGTTGCAAGTGGCGAGATTTCATTCTTTCTGATGGCTGAGTAATATCCCACTGTATGTATATACCACATCTTCTTTATCCATTCAACAGTGAATGGACACTTGAGTTGTTTCCATAATATGGCTGTGGTATAAACACTGGAGTGCATGTACCTTGTCTATTTTTAAATTCTCATCAGCCCCATATTATAAGATCAGAATTCAACTACACCAAAATCAACTGCTAGACCACTGGTTCTGCTTCTAACATTCCCATTAATACACTGTATAAGTTTTTCCAAGTTATTTGACATTCCCGGGATTATAAGGACTGATTATTCTATAGCCTCGAGGTTTCCTAACTCCCAGCCTCACCTGTAGTCAGTGGGTAGAATGCTATCAACCATACAGAGCTAGGTACCCATCTCAGGCTGGGTTCCCTGGGAAAGGAGATGCTATAGCAGGACCTGAGTCTAAGTAGTTTATTTAGGAGGTGATTCCAAAAAGCACAGATAGGGGGATAGAGCATTGAGAAATGAGGGGAGGGCAAGAAGTCAATATAGGGTGTATTATCTAGCAGGTTAACACTGCAGACAGCTCAGGTTCAAGCCCTTGGGGGAATCTCTGGAAGACTGTAGAGGACTTATACCAGAGTTGTCCCATCTAAGCAGAGAGGAAAGTGGGTCATTTTTTCCTCCTATTCCCTTCCTTCATTGGCTGAGCAGTGTTCTTGAGACAGCAACTCCCCAGCACCTGTGACTTGCTGTGCATACCAGCCAAGCACATCAGAGAAATCTGGCAGGGACCGGTCATGAGTGCCCGCACAAAGGAGTCATCAACATGCATGAGAAGGGTGAGTGCTGAGGAGACACGGGTAGGGCTATGACAGCAAATGCTATAATACTGTGAAAGGGAGATGCACTGTTCAATTCTCCTCCAGAATAGAATAGCTGCTTCCTTCAGGAATGGTGAGCTGAAGGACTCCTGTGCTTAGTGGCTTCTGGACCCCCTTCGAGTTTCGAGGTGAGGGAGCACTCTTTTTGTGGCAACTCCACCTCATGATTGATCTAGGTGGTGGTTCAAGGGCCTGTCCATTCTGCCCAAACTAGGACTTAGCTAGTGAGTAATCTCTGCTCCATAAGCCCTCATGGTAGAGGCTTTCTTAGGTTCCTTCTAGACTGACAGCTCCTTCCAACCCTTTCCTTTGTCAGATGTTACTCCCCAGTAAACCTTTTGTTTTCTTAACTTCATCCCTAATTCTAAAGAGAGGTTTGGAAAGTATTCACCTCTGGACTGAAACCAAAGAAAAATCTACCATACATAAGTCAACAGGAAAGCTGGACTGAAAAGATCCTTTCCCTAGTAGGGCTAGACAAGAGAAAACACTCCCGCAAGCACGTCATCAGGAATCAACCAGACAAAAATACAGTCAATGGAAACAAGATAAGAAAAAAACTTGGATGCCTGAAAGAAATGAAGGATTGGTTAGACGCTGAAGAAATCCTTGAGGGGGATCATGGAAATTCCTTCTCTAGGCAAGTTTTTAAAAGGACAGATTATCTATTCCATTGAAGCTCATGACATTTTTAAAATCCTTACCACAGATATTATTTTTATTTTCTTTAAAAGTTTTATAGATGACTGTATATCTTTTTTTTAATTTAAATTCAATTAACCAACATGACTATAGCTTTTAAAAATAGCAGAAGCATTCAGGACTCAGTGGCAACAAATCTAATAACTTGATACACATGAAATCATCATAATAGTGAGAAAGGCTTGAACAAGAATCTGTTATTTAGATTTAGCTATTTATTCATTCACCAGATATATGTTTGAACCATCCTATTTTGCAGGAACAGTTCTAGGTATTAAGATATATCAGTGAATGAAACACATCCTAATATCCTACCATTGTGGACATGATACACTGGAGAGAAAAAAAGATGATAAATATTATAGTAAAATAAGTGACTGTATAGTAAAATAAGTATCTTAAAAGGTGCTACATAATATGTAAAAATAAAAAGAACAGGGAAATCCAGAATTCCAGGTAGGATATAGGTTCCAATTAAAATTAGGTAGATGGGGTAGGTTTTATTGAGGTGACATTTGTTCAAAGTCTAGATTGAAGTGAGGCAATCAGCTATATGAATAGTTGGGAGACAGAGAATTTCAGGCCCAGGGAATAGGCAGCTTCTAATTCAAAATTTTCTACCTTTAAAACCCATCCTCTTCTCATTGGTTCTGGCTATAATATTCTAAAAACAATGCCACTTTCAATCCTCTAGAGACTATTCCTTCCTCTTATAACCATCAACCAGATGCAATTTGATGAGATAACTGTCTGGCTGCAAACTATACTCATATTTACATTTTCTTTGCTCTATTTGAATATTTATAAAGACAAGGTGACATACTGGAAAACAGAGCCTGAGGGGTACCACCCACACTCACACTGCATTTGTGGTATGACTTGTTGGGTGTTTATTCCTAGAACACTCATTAAATGTTAAGTGGTAAGCAGGACTTAGAAAGTCTCTAAAATCCAACAACTTAAATGAGAGTCATTTTCTCTTCACCAATTGGAAGACAACGCAGAGGCAAGTTCAACTAATTTGCTCTCAGGCCAGTCCTCTTGTGAGCATCCCAGTTCAGGCTGAACATTTGAAGTGACATATTTCATAACTGCTCACAGTGAATCAATCTTTATTTTTTATGTAGAAACCAATTCCAATGACTTTTACCTGAAACTGGCAACATTTCACCTTGCTTGCTAAAAATTGTTCAAAAAATACACACTATTCAGGACAATTGGAAATACCCTGCTTGCACCTCCCCATAGAAAGCCCACTTTCTGAATATCTTTGACCTTTTAACTATCTCTCTTCCTCCTCCGGCCCCCAATGACTAGAATGCAGTATCTCCTAAAGGACATCAGAATTAGAAATTAGACCCTGACAATCAGATTGAAGGTGTTGGCAGCCCCTTGCAATGAGAATAAAGCTAACAAGCATCCAATAATGATATGTAACTTATATAATAAGGACAATGGATTTTTTAATGGGATTCTTTTTATGTGCAATGTGAAATTTTTGGAGTTCCTTAAAAGGTGCATACTTAAAAAGTGCATACTTTGAAATTGCATTATGTAATTTGTGGAACAAAATTAAAACATCTTGCATTTCCGGCGCATTTTTCCCAAGGATGTCCAAATGTGCTGAAGATATGAATTCACTGATTTTCCTGCTGTCCTTTTAGTAGCTAAGAATCAGGTATTATTTTCCTGATTTCAGAGACAAGGACCCCGTGTCTACCTCCACCTCAACCATCACATATGTTGCTTTCCTTGGTTTAAGTAGCCATTTGTCTCATTCACCTTCCAGCAATGTAATTTATTTTGCCTTTACACACACACAGACATGTACATTTTTTTCCCCCTATACTGCAAAACAAAGATTTGCCATGGACATCACTCTTGTGCTGAAACCTAAAACAGTCTTGTAAAAATGAATGGAGGCCATTTTCACCCTTAGCTTTGCAAAAAAATAAACATTGATAATATCCAGTATTGAGAATGGTATAGGGAAATGGGTCCTCTGAGGCATTGCTGATGCTGAAATGAAGTGCTACAAAACGTCTGGAAGTTAAGCTGGAAGTTTCTATTATGTAAATAAACTAGTATAATTTCCTTTGGGAAATCTACTTACAGAAATTAAAATCCTAGGATTCATACAAAACACACTTATTTTAGCATGCTTTATAATGGCCCAAATCAAGCAAATGAACCAAGAAAAGCATAGGAAAATGCAGTTTCTCATCAATGGATGAATGAATGAAAATTTTCTAATTCATTCTTTCTATGGAAAGTCAGGTAAACATTAAAAAAACAAATTACTTTTGCAAGCATTACCTGGAAAGATGATTATATAAACTAAATGAAAAGATCAAATAGATGGGAAAATATATAACATGATCAATTTTTTAGGTAGGAAAAAGCAATACTCAGATGTGAGAAAAAATATTTTATTTGTCTACATATTTAAAAGCATGGAGGAAAATACAGCAGGATAAACCCTAAATTGTTCATAGTGAGAAGCTCTATGTATCCCTGTGTTGGTAACTAAGGACAGGAGGAGTGGAAAGAAGGTGCTAGGGAGATTGGGGATTTTAGTTTGTTCAACTTCTTTGTTTCAGCATGTATTATTTATAAAGTTTGAAATAAATACACAGCCCCCCAAAAAAATTTTTTTAAGGAAGACATGACACAGAATGGTGAAATAGAATGAGAGGGATTTGGGAATAAGCCATATTGAATTTTTCCATGAGTGGTGAGACACACCACTAACTGTTCTGATGATGTGTTTCTTCATATAAAACGGAGATAATACTTACCTCTCTCTGTAAAGCACAAGGCACACTACTGGAAGACAATAGGAACAGGACTGATGCTACTCCCAGGGTCACAATGTGTATCAGAAAGCAGAGGAGAGAGAGACAGGGAAGGGTTAGAAATTCTTTGTGTCAGGGCACCTGGGTGGCTCAGCGGGTTAAACCCTCTGCCTTCGGCTCAGGTCATGATCCCAGGGTCCTGGGATCGAGTCCCGCATGGGGCTCTCTGCTCAGAAGGGAGCCTGCTTCCTCCTCTCTCTCTGCCTGCTTCTCTGCCTACTTGTGATCTCTGTCTGTCAAATAGATAAATAAAATCTTTTAAAAAAAATTCTTAAAAAAAAAAAGAAATTCTTTGTGTCAGACAACAGAAATTGTTTAGTTGGGCGAATTTCCCCGTTAACCAGCTGCTGGGTAAATTATTGCTGGAAGGAATATATTCACGCCCTCGTATGTTCTGCCTTTGTGTCTTAAAGATTTAGTCTCAAAATTTATCAGCCTCAAGATAAAACCCAGGGCAATGTAAAACCAAAGTTTTAGAGAAGAAAATGCATGGTGGCCTCACCACAGAAGTGGGAGGAAGCAATCTAGTATAGTTAGCCTGTTCAGGTCAAGATTAGTAGAAGGTAACATGACAAGGATTTCCTACAAAGTTAGAAGAGACAAGGAAGGCCTTTGGAGAGAACCTGGCCCTTGCCAACTCTTGATTTTGGACACTTAGCCTCCAGAATGTGAAAGAATACATTTCTGTTGTTCTAAGTCACCCTGTTTTTGGTACTTTGTTAAGGAAGCCCTAGGAAACTAAGAGATTTTGCTAGGAAATCCAGGGATCCCCAAATCCTACATATAAGGTCTTAGTCCATTTGGGAATTACAGAACACTATAGTCTGGTTGGTTTATAAACAACAGATTTATTTCTTATAATTTTGAAAGCTGGGAATTCCAAGATCAAAGTGCTAGTATAGTCAATGTCTGGTGAGACCTCACTTCTGAGTTCACAGAGAGCTGTCTCTGGCAGTGTCTTCACAAGACAGAAAAGGAAAGGAAGTTCCCTGGGATTTCTTTTAAAAGAGCATGAATCCCATTTATGAGGGCTCCATCCTCATCACCTAATCTCCTCCCAAAGACCCTACCTCCCAACATCATCACAGTGGGATTTAGGATTTAACATATGATTTCTGAAGGGACAAAAACATTCAATCTATAATATACACCCTCTTCTTTTAGGGTAAAACTATAGGATTCATGATTGTAGTTAGTGGTTATTGGCTTAATAAAAAGATCAAGATTTCACTCTCTTATAGACAGTATGTACATCATCATTCTAAAAGCCCCAGCACAGAGGAGGTAGGAGAGAGGCACTATCATATATTTAAATCCCTATCTTGTTGGTGCTAAACTGTGGATTTCTGGCAGGGAATCATTTTCAGTGCATTAACTTCTACATTTATATTTTTAAATATTGGGGATAACAAGATAAACTTTCAGTAAGGATCCGGTGATTTTCCCTAATTGAATCTGGTGTCTTAACCAATTCTGTTAACCTTCTTTTGGGTGAGCCATGGGAAGTTCCTTGTCTGATGTGGTTCTATGATGGAATGTATCTGGCTCATTTTAAGTCCCCCTCACTATTTGCAGATAGCTTTTACTTTTTAGTTCAGCACACACCCAAAGTACTTTTTGTAGTCTTTATGGAGCCTATGCTTGTCTTCCACATATTCTGCAAAATATTGCATCCTTCCATACTTGCTCGAGAATGACATTTTTATCCTTCCTTGAATGTCACAGTAGCATAAGTCTGATGTTTTCTTGGCCTGCTGTGCTCTTACCCACTAGTTGCACTTAGAGTCTGCTCCTGGGCACATAGAATGTACAAGGTAGCATGAGGATATTTCCTGTCCAACCCCATTAAACCTTTTATCATCCTCAGCTCAGCTTGCAACTACTGCACTTAAAGCAAAAGACAATCTGGCTTTAGTTAACCCATCTTGCCATTCTCTACTGTAACAAAGAAATAGAATAACCATTCTCATAAAATTGTCAGATATTTTGACTGAAACCTTTATACTAGACAGAGGCTATTTCTGCCTAATTTTGCCATTGGGTTAATGCTTTGAATTCTCTTAATTTACTATGAAATATTTTTCCAGTTAAGATGCAAACTCTTATTTACTCCAACAGAAATACCTGCAGAAACAAGCTTACCATGTGATCGACTGATCGCAGAGTGAAACATAACAAAAATTCTACTCCCAACAGTGTTATCAGTCACACTAAATCATAGAGGGAAATGCCTTGGTATTCACATCCTAAATCTGGAAAAAATTTTCCAATGGCAAATTTCCATTTTCCCATTTACTGTATAGAACTCTGTTAACATACCCTTTTGCCAAGTAAAATGGAACTATTATTACAATGTAATTGTAATAAAAGAGACTTGGTGTTTAGTTGGGGGAACAACACTAAAATACCTCTAAAAAGCAGAGCTACCTAATGAAATAGATTTGACATCTGTTTTTAGAGTTTATAATATAACCATAATACCTAAATGTTCAAAGCAATGTTGAATAAGACAGTGGTCAAGGATAAGAATTAACTAGGAAAGACTTCCTTAAACAGACTGAATTCAAATTTGAAGGAAGTAATAAAGTAGACTGGCAGGGAAGAGATGAAAAGTCTAGGAAAGAACTGGCTAGGATTTTCAGCTTAAATCTAAGACATTCATAACTCCGCTCCTCAGTCAATCATAACATATCTGCATCCAGCTTCCTTGCTGAAAAAAATAGATATCCTGGAGTTTATGACTTCTATAATTTAAAAATGCTAATACTCTATGGAGATGGATAAAAAAAAGTAGCAAAAACTGATTTTGCTGGAGTTGAAATTACCATGGATTCTAAACTCTTTTTTTTAAAGATTTTATTTATTTATTTGACAGACAGATCACAAGTAGGTAGAGCAGCAGGCAGAGAGAGAGAGAGGGAAACAGACTCCCCGCTGAGCAGAGAACCCAATGCGGGGCTCGATCCCAGGACCCTGAGATCATGACCTGAGCCGAAGGCAGAGGCTTAACCCACTGAGCCATCCAGGTACCCTGGATTCTAAACTCTTAAAGGTAGAGGGAATGATATACATTTTTATTGGTGGCATATAAATATTGTATAAGATTTTATTATTTATTTGTCAGAGAGAGAGCACAAGCAGGGGAACATCAGGCAGAGGGAGAAGCAGGCTCTCCACCGAGCAGGGAGCCCCACGTGGGGCTGGATCCCAGGACCATGGTACCAAGACCCAAGCTGAGGGCAAATGCTTAACTGACTGAGCCACACAGGCATCCCTAAATATTGTATTTTAAAAGTATTATAACCATTTTACTGTGTCACCTTAGCTAAGCTGTAACCACTCTGCCCATCATTTCTTCCCTTGTATAGTTCTGATCATTTTTACCTAAAAAAGAGAGAAGGTTTACTTTTCCTTCCAAATCTACTAAAAAAAAAAAAAAGACTATATAACAGAGGGTTGTAGAAGATCGTCATCCTAGCTTTGGCTGCCTTCCTTTACTCTTAATCCCAATGACCTCCCTCACAGAACATTCGATGGAAATAACTCCTATGCAGAAAATGAACTTGTGATGAAAGACCTGAGTTCCTAGAGATGGTCTTTGCCACATTTACCTGTAGGATGTTAAGTATGTCATTGAAATTCTTTGACCTTCAGTTTCCTCATCAGTGAATGGATGATAATAATCCATACTCCACAGGGTAGTTGTGGGAGTTAACAAGATACCATAGATAACACAAGAAACAGATGTTAAACTCAAAGTAGATGCTTTCTCTGTGATGACTGGATCTCTGCCCTAGAGGTCACATGCATGTGCATGCATATTCTGCTAGGAACAAATGCAGCAGAAGATAATATGAATTTCAGAGCAAGCAGTGCCAAGTCACTGGTATATTTCCAGTGTCTAAATAGAAATGCTAAGAGCTACCTTAGGCAGAAATTATGAGAAGTTATTTGCAAATTCTTTTGTGGAATAAGAGTTTGTCTCTATGATTTTACCGTGAAGTCTCTCACTCTGCTCTCCCTAGACACAAAAATCTGAGACAGTGTTGTTCTCTGGGCCCCCTACCGACAACTGTACCCTAACTGATTCAATGTAGTAAAACGTTGGCATTTGAACTCATCAATTCTCTTTTTATCTTCCCCTGACCTCAAAGGGGAACTAGATCACTGGAATGCACTGATCCTTCTCTAGAAGTACAATATGATCACAACATCTGAGGATTGCCCACGTTAGAGTTCTCAGGGCCCTAAGCTCTGTTTTCCGTGAAGTTCTCATGAAAATCCCCTGAAACCCTAGGGTTTCCCATTTCCTCTGGGGGGTCTTGTTCATGACTTTCTGCACTGCCTGACTTTCCCTACTTTCTACCCCCATCCACTCTGTGTTCTTGTCACCAGGTGCTAATAACATCAGTCTATCAGGCACAGTAATTATTGCTAATGAAGGAGGACAGGGAAGGGTTCATGTTCATCAGCCATGTGCTAGGAACCACATCATGTATCCACTTATGTCCTTTAATTTGATGAGTTTAGATATTCTTAGACTTTCTAGAAATATGGCTTTATGTCTAAGAGCAACTGTAAAATATACTTCTGTATTAATGGGGTTGATTGTGGTGGAGAGAACCTGTATGCCTCTTCACATCTCATCCTAGCTTGGGAAGATGCTGACTCCACCCAGAGGTGGGTTAGTGCTGACTAAAATAGTGTGCCCTGAAAATGTGGGTGGAATCTCAAAGTCTTTTTTTTTTTTTTAAGATTTTATTTATTTTAGAGAGAGAGAGAGAGAGAGAGCATGAGCAGGGGGAGAAGGAGAAGTGGACTCCCCACTGAGCAAGGAGCCCAATGTGGGGCTCAATCCCAGGACCCCGAGATCATGACCTGAGCTGAAGGCAGACACTTAACTGACTGAGCCACCCAGATGCCCCAGAATCTCAAAATCTTTAAACCTCCCTGCCACTGAATTTATCCATAGCTCATCATGGTTGTCCCCTGACATTAAAGATGAAAAGGAAGGGAAGATGCCCAGTGGAGACAGATAAGGGGAAAACAATGTTAAATATGGCTTTAATATTGCATTGTAATGCTTGCTCATAATTGGTTGATGTCCTACCTCAGAAAGAAGTCCCTCCATATCAGATTCCTAAATGCTGAATTGGTCCATCTAATCCTGCTGCTTTTTGACTTTCTGTGTAAACCCCACTGACTTCAGCTTCACTGCTGCACCAGTCCATTGGAGCACAGTAATGACTGGTAGTGGAGAAGGGTTTTAGGAGACAACAATCACAACAAGAAAAGAATCACTACCAGCTGATACATGTTTTGAGGGCTTCCACACATTCTGCACAGATCACCTCATTTATGCTTCCTGCATCCCTAGTGACTGGGGGGAACTGCAATAATACAGTTCTATTTTTTTTTCAATTACAATATTTTTTCTTTTCAAATTTTTATTTAAATTCTAGTTATTTGACATACAATGCAATACTAGTTTCAGGAGTAGAATTCAGTGGTTCATCACTTACATCACCCATCACAAGAAGTGCTCTTCACAAGTGCCCTCCTTAATCCGAATCCCCCATCTAGCACATTCCCCACCCAACTCCCTTCATCAACCCTCAGTTTGTTCTCTATCCTTGAGAGTCTCTTATAGCTTGTTTTCTTCTCTCTTTCCCCCCCTTCCATATGTTCATCCATTTTCTGAGCGAAATCATGTATTTGCCTTTCTTTGACTGACTTATTTCACTTAGCATAATATCCTTTAGTTCCACCTATGTCGTTGCAAATGTCAAGATTTCATTCTTTTCAATGGCCAGATAATATTCCAGTATATAGATACATAGATATAGATATAGACAGACAGACAGACAGATAGATAGAGATAGAGATCTATCCCACCTCTTCTTTATCCATCCATCAGTCAGTAGACATCTGGACTCTTTTCATAGTTTGGCTATTGCTGATAATGATGCTATAAACATTGGGGTGCGTGTAGCCCTTCAAATCTTTTCTTTTTTGATACTTTGGGTAAATACCTAGTAGTTCAATTGCTGGATCACAGGGAAGTTCTAATTTTAACTTTCTCATGAACCTCCATACTGTTTTCCACGGTGGCTGCACCAGCTTGCATTCCCACCAACAACGCAAGAAGGTTCCCCTCGGGACGCAGTCACAATGCAGAGACTGTGACTTCTTCAAACTCTATCAACTTTAGGAATAGAATCCAGAGGTTCTGCTTATTGTTGGTGTGTATTAAAGTGCCATCTGATGATTTAATGAAGACAGCAAGCACTAATATTTAAGCAGGAGGAAAACTGAGGTAACCCTGCTTCCACCCTGTTCTATGAACAGCCTTCAGTCACTTACTAACATAACAAAACCCAACTTGACCCCGGTGGCAAAGAACCTGATTATGGCAGGCTGGAAAGGATCAGTAGCTATAATCACATTGAAATAACTCAATTGGGCAAAGAAGGGAAAAGCCTGTAACATTTCACAAACAAATTACAAATGTAATTAATGATGATGACCTGAGAAGTGATCGATGATTTTCAAAGACGGACACTGAACAGGAGCTGATCAATATATTGATGTCATGGAGACAAAAAAAATACTCAAAATATTTATAGAATGCTATTATTTGATCCAAATCATTAGTCACAGGAAACTCTCAGGTTTCCCCAAGTTCTGAATTCAGGCATCCCTATTGCTCCAAAGGTTAAATTTAAAGAGTGTGGTTAAAAGTATGGAAACAGTCCAAATAATTGGAGCTTACCCTTTTAATACCCAAATGGTTATTTACTATTTGAGAGTAAAAATTCTCCAAAATGTGCACTAGAAAGAGGACATAAAGCAGAAACTTATATTTTATGGATGAAGTTCTGTCACTGTTAAGAATACTCATGACTCCAGCACTGGTAGACACCGAATGTTTGAGGGGTTACTGAGGTATGTAGGCCACCTCCCCTTCTCTGAAATATCCCAGAACGGAGTGTTTTTAAGTTATTAGGCGAACTTCTTAAATTTCTCCTGCTTCCTCCTGTGCCATCATGCTGTACACAGTTGGCTTATCACTGTCATGACCTACACCTGATCCGTCCATTCCCCCCATGCTACCCGCCACTACTTCTTGAAAAAGTCCACGAGCTCCAGAGCACACAAAAAAAGGGGTAATGGATGAAGATGAGCTCTGATGATCAGATTGCTTAATATGGTTAAGCACATTCCTGTTTTACTCCAAGGATGCTATTATTAAGCCAGATGTGAAACTCCCTTTCGATACAGACCACTGTCCTCTGATTAGATGTACAAATCTCTTGGTGCTTCCATTTCCCCATTTGTAAAATGAGAATAAGTATATATGCTACGAGGATTGAGTAGAGAAACACACGTAAAGCATTGGATACTGATCCTGGCCCACTGGATGCCTTTCTAAATGAACTGTTTTTATTGACAGTGTTATTGCCTAGATTGTGTTGAATTCAAGAAGCTGTAGAAATTACAGCAGAAGAAGGCAATGCTTTTCCCTGTGGTCCAGTACGCCATCAATCACCACAGGAAGTGGTGAGATGAGGCATAACTGAAACACTAGTGTAATGAAAGGAACACTAGATGCAGTCAGAAATCCGGGTCCAAATATTGACCGAGGTGTAGTTTTACTATGTGCCAGGCACTGGTCTAAGTATCTAGCATACACTAATTAGCTCAAGTTGTCACAACAACCAGGAAGGCAGGTGCTGTCATTACCCCACCTTACTCATGGAGAAACTGATGCAAAAAAATTTGAGTAACTTGCCCCAAATCACATATTGGACAAGCCACGGATCTGAACCCAGAGAGACAACTGTAAGTCTGGGCTTCACAGACTCTCAGCCCTCTTAGCCTCAGTTTTCTTGAAGGTAAAATGAGAATAATAGCCCTATGCTGGAACTGGCAGAGGCTATAGCAAAGTCAAGTACGGTTGTCATTAAGCTGCTTGGCTGAAGTTTCACTCTGTAGAGTGAAAGAGGATGGCCAAAGTTACATCACCGAAGATGTGATAGGAAGATTATTCTAGGTCCAGAGGCCAAGGACAACAAATTTTAGCAAACCTCAATATGCTTGCTGTAAAAAAAGGTGGGGGGGGGGACAAGTTGTCATATTTTGAAAGAATTATTTGATTATTTAAAATCTTTTACTTTGTCAGTTAAGGATAATACCTTTCATGGTGTATAAAGAAGTTCTCACATGAGTTAAAAAATGACTATAGAAGCACTTGTTTCAGTCAGCATGTAAAAGTGTATGCTGTTGGGGTGCCTGGGTGGCTCAGTGGGTTAAGCCTCTGCCTTCAGCTCGGGTCATGATCTCAGGGTGTTTGGATCGAGCCCCACATCAGGCTCTCTGTTCAGCAGGGAGCCTGCTTCCCCCTGCCTCTCTACCCACTTGTGATCTCTCTCCCTCTCTCGCTCTGGCAAATTAAAAAAAAAAAAAGTGTGTGCTGTCCTCTAAATGGTAAACTGATATATTGGGGTGAGTTTATTTTGCTTTCCAGGTCAGTGGTTCTTAGGAAGGGAGAAAAAAAAAAGTGCCATTCAGAACCTTTGCTCTTTAATTCCTGAACAGAATTACAGCCTAGGTGGAAAAATGACATTGTTCAACCGCACCTCTGAGAGCAAGGACCAAGCATTTTCCTAATTACTTGTGCATAATTGATGCTCAGTAAACATTTCTTGATTTAAAGCCTTTACCCTGTATAAGTAATTCCTGCTTTGTTAGACAAATTCATGTTGCATTCCTGATCAAGCACCTGATATAGGACAGGCAAAAATACAACAACGGTAAACCTTTGCATCATTCAAAATTGCAAAAGTTTGTGTTCTAAGACTAACAAGCATCAGCATACCACAGTTTCTAAAATTATATAAGAAATCTCAGTATACTGTGAAGTGAATACACAGAACCCTACTGAGTTTGAAATTGCTCCTACCTCAACAATAAAGATTAACTAAAGTCATGGTTTACCTGCCTTCTTGGAATTTATAGGGGCACTGAACTTTATTTTGAACAGACAAGTTTTCTTAATAAGAGAGGGAGAGAGAGAATGAGAGAGACTGGAAGAAAAAAAGGGAGGAAGAAACAAAGAGAAAGCAATCATCTAGGGATGTCATAAAGAAATTTTTATGCCCCAGGCATAAGTGGCAAGTGGCCCCTGCTAACCTCAGAACCATATGACACTTGGGATTCATGCTTCTTACAACCTGTCTAACGTCCCATGGAAAATACACTAAAGACGTCGGTCTTTAAAAAATTAGGTAATTGTTCATTCGATTCTCTATCTCCTTCCTATTATTTTCATTTGATTCATGTCTATTTCTACTGAATTTCCAGGAAACACTTTACTCATAATTTTAAGGATTGTATGAAAGAAAAATGTGAACATGAACTAAACATACCCTGTGGCCAAATCACTGAACAATGTAGTTACTGTAACTCCTATAAGCATAGTATTTAAAATCCGAGTAGTCACAGAACTATATGTACTTCAGATCTCTAAACAGAAAGTTAGCTTCATTTTGGAATACAACCTCTGATGGACCATTTTTAAAAAAGAAGATTCATGCATCTCGTTCGAAATTTTCAGATATGTCTATGAAAGCTTCTTTTTTCCTGCTAACTATGAGGCACTTATGGGCGCAAGAAATGTGTTGTTACAGCTTCAATAGGTTTTTATCATCAGATGAATTTGGCAGGCCCACAACTACCCAGTGCATTGCAAGTTTCAAATGTGGTCTCTGTTTGGGATTCTTTGTTACTGGGCTGCAACAAGCTAAGCAGAAGCTTGGCCAGTCTGTAAGCCAACTGTACCAGGAAACTGGCACTTTTTCTTAAAATGGTGTAGCTTTGCCCATAAAGGAAGAGGTGCATCAGTTTACATTGTGGGGCAAGTTCTCTTGTGCCCTTAGGGTCCACGGACTGTTTATGGACTGGCTACTTTGAGTGGCAGTGCTCTAGCAGTTGATTTTTAAGTACAAGACACTCTAGTGTGAAGCTTGAATTCTTGGGTTCTGGAGGCAGGCAAACCGGAATTTGAATCCTGGCCTCGCAACTCAGTATCCAAGGACCCTGCGTGAAGTGCCCAAGGTTTGCAATCCAATTTCTGTCCCTGTGAAACTGGGAGAGATGTGTCTCACACACATTACTGTGCAGCTTAGATGAACTAATCAAACATGCTTAGCACAAAATCTGCCTATCTGAAGAGATCAGCTTCAAATACGCTTAGAGGTGTTATTTCCACGTAACTGAGGAAATGAAAACTTTGCTGTCCTCCGTAGGACTGTGACTGACAACCAAAACCACCTGAAATATTCAGAAGGATAAAAACTTCCTTCAGCCGTGAAACACAATAGTGGTTGAGCGCCTGAAAGGCTCCTGTGGCATGGAAATACTCCCTGCTCCCCAATGAAAGAAATGCAAGCCTATTTCAGAGATAGTAGGCATGGGAAATAAACAGGATAGAGGAAAGGGCTTAACATTTGATGTCAGAACATCTGGGGATAAACCCTAACTTTTAGAGGTTGCTTTAACTTGAGGCAAACAATTCTTAAATGAGAAAATTAGACATTTATACGCATGCAGATAGATACTGTATAGTTCTTGGTGCAGAGAAAGTGCTCAAGTTATTTTGTCTAGTTAGCCATTACTAAGTGCGCAATGTAGTTGACTTGGTTTTGTGCAGAAATATATTTCTTATTCTGGAATCTGGTGATTCAAATATTTTAGTCAATATTTGCATTTATCTTCTTGTTCTCCACCACTGACTTACTAGGCTTACCAAGTTATTAATGAAAAAGGGAATCCTCCCCAAGTCCTGCCATATCTAAAATACTCTTACAGTCGCATCAAGATTTATAAATCATTGACAAGTCCAATTAATACCAAATCATGACACCACCATTTTGATAGCATTTAATTACTTGGTTGGCATGATTTCAAGCAAAGATGGTAAAAATAAAATCTGAATAGGAGAGTTAGCATTAACTTGGGGTTTCCTCATCTCTGTTTATCTATCTACCAAGCTCATAAACCAGGTGCTGAGTAGACAAGAAGGGGGAGGAAGACCCTCATTAATCTCTATTCCCCAATCCCAGTTTTATGGAAAACTATGAAACAGCAATTAATTATCAAGCTCTGCTCACTAACATCTGTGCTGAGGAGTATGCACGGGAAAAGACGCATGGAGATGAATCAATCATGTCTATAAGTGTAGACAAGTCTCCTCAAAGAGTGTAGTAAGATCATCTGAGCAAGCTCTGGCTGCCCAGTACGCACATACATTGTTCACGCCCTGAGGCCGCGTCATGTCTATGCTGATGGTGCTCAGCTAACCCAGACTTATTCAGTTCCTTCTCATGTTTTTTCTCTACCATAATTACCTCCTAACTACCTTGTCCTGCCTCCAAGATAATGTCTCCTCAATTTATCCTCCCTAAGGCTGTGGGAATTAATTTTCCAAACTGCCAATCTGATGTCATTTCCCATTAGAATCTTTCAATGGCTGTCCATTACCCTCAGGATAAAATCCAAACTCCTTAGTCTTATCAGGTCCCTGCTGATTTCCCTCAGCCTCAGCTCATATTACTTACTCCCTCACTTAGTCTAACTACAGTATTTGCAACTCCTTCCCTGTTCCAAACTCTACTCAGTGCCTCAGCCATGTTCCTCGTCAGCCAAAATTTTCCTCCCCTTTCTCCACATAATTATCAGACAAATTCTTACTTCACAGTTACCACATAGCAGAGGGCTTCCCTGGTGGCCTCCTCAAGCTTTCCAAGGGTTTCAGCAGTCCCAGCTCTTACCTCTCAGTTAACTTGCAAATCCAGTAATGAAATGATCAGTGTTCATCTCTGAACCTCCCCTTGAACTATAAGATCCCCAAAGGCAGGTAGGGTCTTCCTCTGTGACTCTCTATTTTCAATGTCTATTACAGACTTGGCACATAGCAGGCTTTTAATCGATTATGAATTAACAAATACTCAAAGGGCAGAGCTGAAGTTGCCCAACAGCATATCTGAAAAGTACCCAAGCAAACTATAAAATATTCTCTCTGGAATTCCTCATAACCAAAGCCTAAAATAGCCAATATTTATTCATCTTCAGTTCCAAGTAGTGTTCATGCTGAGGGGGCAGGGTGGACAGACACAGCACTTAGCATCAGTTCTGGGCAGCTTCTCTACTAGGTTCTTACCCTGTAGCTTAAATTGTCTTCAGATCAACTTGGTTTCCTGGCTGTATTGTTTTACACAAGGAAGTAGTCACACATCAAGTGTGGGCACAACCCATACACGGTCCATACTACCATATAGCTTTTTACATTCAAGAAAAGATTGCATTCTTTTTCAAAGGTCATAATAATAGAAATTATGTTCTAGTTTTCATGCACTTAAAGTTATCCATTTAGTAGCGTTAGGGTTTTTTTGAATGACTTAGATGAGGATGTGTAATTTAAACTGTTGGCTTAGGGGCGCCTGGGTGGCTCAGTGGGTTAAAGCCTCTGCTTTTGGCTCAGGTCATGATCCCAGGGTCCTGGGATCGAGCCCCACATCGGGCTCTCTGTTCCGCGGAGAGCCTGCTTCCTCCTCTCTCCCCCTGCCTGCCTCTCTTGCCTACTTGTAATCTCTGTCAAATAAATAAATAAAATCTTTAAAAAATATATAAACTGTTGGCTTAATAGTGTCAGTGTTTCAGTGGTCTCAGCTCCACCTGGAGGCTAATAGCTGGCCTATGTTGTTAATTGAAGAGTGCAGTTTGCTGTCCCCACTGAAGGCATGACCACAGTCGCACGGAGAGCACTTATCCAAGCTGCCTCTGATAAGTCTTCATAGTCACACACAGATCTAGGCAGATCCAAAACAAATACACAGAAAGTGCAACTTAGCTGGAGTCTGGACACAAAAGGGGAAGAGGGAAGGGGCTAGTCCTTTGTGCTAAGGGCAGTCATGTGCTGGAACTCCCGAGCAGCACCAGGTTACGTGACAGTGGAAGTCAGCGGTTGAATACACACAAGTGCTTGATCAACTGTGAGTCATTATGTGGTATTTGAATGTGTCCCTGAGATGCTGGATCTGTATTCTCGTCTAAGAATCTGTGGCCTTAATGATCAGATATTTGGAATGCAGACGATTTGGGGACTCGTGAACATTTTCCAGATGAAGAATGAAGCAAATGGTGTGATTTATTCCCTCTTAACTTTTCAAATTATAGAGGACTCACATTTCCCTCCCAATTTGAGCAAGGCAAGGCTAATTTTACATTTCCTACTCTTGTGTCTCCAAGGATTAAGAGTGTGGAGCATGCATCAAAGATTAAGCTAATTATTTTCTAGACAACATGAGGAAAAAACAAGCAAAGTTCTCGGTTTTATATCTGAGAATATTCTGTGAGTCTTTACTTCTCAAAATAAATGGCTTCTCCTCCTGAGGCAAATGTTGTTTCTGGTTTACTTGTTTGTCTTCACCTCCCCTCCTCATCCCTGTAGCTAAAAGAAAAACTTCTCTCCTTGGTATAAATAAGAGATATGGCTCCCTAAGAAGTTTGGTAAGAGATTACAGATAAAGAAATGCAAACAGTTACATTTCTCTAAAATGGAAACTTAGGCTTCCCTGGAAAATGGTTTCAGCATTTGGTAGGTGAGCTACTTGCTGATTGCTCATTATCATTTAGTGGAAAACAACAGCTGTCATGGTAGAGCCAGGAGGAAATCTCTTCGGCTGCTTTTAAATTTTCTTATTTCTGCCTCATGTTTATGGACAAGTTACATCTTTTAGATGATGGGTATTTCTGGGAGTCAGAAGATATTTGTCCTTTAACAAGTTTAAGTGTTAAGGACCTTTCTGGTCAAGTTCTGGAAGAGCCCTGTCTCCCACTGTACCCCCATCAGCCCATCCTCAAAGGGGAGAGAACGGTGATGCCTGGCCAGGTGCCTTTACACCAGACCCTGGCTTCCTGAGGTAAATCAGGGAGAAAATGACCCCCTTTCTCAAGTTACAAAAGAATAGGATATGGCTCTCTAGGTTGTCAAGTATAAAACAAAACAAAACTGTGTTACTAGCTCCATAGGCCACTTTTCTTTCTTTAGACCCAACAAAGGAGAGGAAGAGGGCCACACAGCCACCCATCATGATATGGCACATAGGAATTCCAATGCTGAGAGGCCAAAGCACACCTAGGATCATTACTAGGCATGGACATAGGAAGAGCTGCAGTCTTTTTATTAATTGTTTATAACTGTGTTGTCGAAGAAGTGTTCTGGACCACCTGCATCAGAACCACTTGAGAAAGGTTTTAAAAATACCTCTTCCTGAATCAGAGTTTCTGGGATGAGGCCAGGGATCTGCATTTTTCATGACCACTCAAGAGAGTCTTAGGAACATGTGTGTTCCAAAACCCCTACTTATATACCAATACCATTACATTTTTAGTTATGTAAATTAAGCTGCTATAATTTCTCTCTGAGGGAATTTTTTTTTAGGATGCGGGTGTGAAACAATGAGAGCACATTCACCTAATTCTCAAAATATCAGTTTGTAGTCTTTGAGGCATGTAGGCAGTTTTGTGTTGAAACTTTTTTTTAAATTTTTGATAGATTCTAAGTTCATTCATTTGTTTAGGGAGAACCTGACAGCACTGAATTGACCTAGAGCTAACCAACTCAGAAAATTTAAATATCAAATTTACTAGACTTGGTTATCAGCTACCAAATGAATCTTCAGGATGGTCTCTATCTATAAATGAAGCTGATCATTGGCTACTCGACTGCCTTGACTCAATAGGACTTGAATAATAGCATTTGGACTGATTATACAGACATCTACCATAGAAAATGATGGATCAGCATTTCATTTAAATATGAGCTCTCTCTTTGATATTTACTTTTATGTTTCACTTTTTATTTTTTTTCCTGGATCTTAAGAATGGTGGGCAAGCAGACAACTCCTAGTGAATATTGGAAACTAAATATCTTGTTCCTAATTCAGGCCAACTTGTAAATTTTCATCCAAAAGGTCACATATTGCTTAAGAACTATTAATTTAATCTTTTACAAATCAGGAAAATCAATTCATTTGGGGGACACAAGTCTGCAAAAGTTTTATTGGCTAAGATCATCACTAAACTTTGTGTAACAGCAAGGCACATTCTGGGGCAGACAGACTGCCTATTTCCTCTGCTTAATATTCTTTAAAAATGAACTTGTTCCAGAAAAAGTTCCACAAGAAGTTTTTTGATAGGTAAACATTATAAACTAAAGAAGACAATGGAATAAAACCACATGACATGATCAGAACCAACTGACAAGAAGAACTATAGTCTCCAGCAACCTACCACTTGTTCTACAAGATACTAATAATGGGACTGGTTAGTTTTTGCTGACTTCTTCAGTTGGCATCATATACAGTTGAAGTACAAAAAACTGCAACAGTACCAATCAGATTTTAGGAAGAAGCAGAAGGTATCAGGAGAGGCCACTCTTTTTTTTTAAAGTTAATATAACACTTACGTTGAAAAACTGTCCTGTGATGATAAATTATACCATATGTAAGGGCATTACATATTATAATGAATATATACCTTAGGTATACATACCTAAAGTAAGAAAAATTCCCTTGTTAAATATGCATAAACTATAGTTATATCAGTACAAATTGAAGTTGATACAGTGTAGAAGAACTTCCTCATAAGACATTAATAGAATTACCCAAATTTGATACCTGGAACATGACAACTCTGAGAATGGCTTTGAGTGAAAAAAAATTCCTGCATCAATTTAATGTACATCTTGAAGCAATTTATTAAAATTATGATGGTTCTAATGACCACTAGGTGAGAAAGTTTCCTTCCTTAGTGAAATAATGGCCACTCCACTGTAGGTAATTATCAATGGGGGCAGAATGAATACTGAGACGGAAATAACAGGTACTTGGATTATATAGCAGTTAAAAATAAGCTACATGTCCTATAAGAATTCTCCCATCCTCTCAGTTTTCCTACTTGAGCCCAGAAAAAAGGGGGCTTTCTCCCTTGGAGAAATAATGAGAGCATTAGCCTTTTTCTCCATTCTTCTCCTATGGGAGAAATGGTCTATGCAATTGGTGACATGAAGACAAGGAACCTAGCATATGTGGCTAAGCCACTTCTGGATTCTTTTTAAAAGTGGCCTTTCTTTACAATACTCTTAATTGCCTCCTGTACACACAGTGGGAAGCTTTTAATGTTTGGGGGAAAGAATTAGCAAGCCTGTTTGACCAATGATCCCACACCTTGCTCTTATTCAGCAATAAACAGTATTAATAGCAGAAGTGATTTTAAAAAAATCTATCTTTCTTTCTTACAATGATTCAGAATTTGGGAGAGACAGATGAAGATACATCCACCCTCATGCCAAAATCCAACACTACTGAGTCCTAGAAATTCTAGAAATACTTTCATTCAGCTACTCTAAGTCAGCTTTTCCTATTCCATGTGTCTTGGCCTCTTGGTTCCTTAGCTGTGTTCTCTCATCTTTTTGTTTATACTCTCTTCAAAAGCTCCTATAGCTAAATTATACTTAAACTCTATTTCTCTTAAACTCCTGAAACAACTGTCCATGCAAACTTTGCCTATTTTGCTTATTTGAGTAACAGACTCCTGGTTTACTGAACAAAGTATTTTTTTTTTTTTTTTTTTTTAGCTTCCTTTCCTGGGTAAGGGTTTCCTCTCATCACTGGATCCTAGAACTATTCAATCATTTCTTGAAGATAACACTTTACTTTTAAAAATTATTATTAAAAAGAAATCCTTTAGGTTAAAACTTACAGTTATACCTATATTCAGTAACATAATATATTATTATTATTATGAAGAGAACTAATCCAGAAGTAATACAAGAAAATTGGTCTTTGGGGTGCCTGCATAGCTCAGTTGGTTGAGTGCCTGACTCTTGGTTTCTGCTCAGGTCATGATCTCATGGGTCCTGAGATAGAGCCTCAAGCTCTGAGGCAGTTCTTTTCTTTTGGTTAAGGCACCTGGTTTGTAGTACTTTGTTATGGCATCCGTAGCAATAATACACATGGACTTGAAATGTCTTCATTGGATGGTTAGTGAATAATAGTTATGTTTTTTTATTATATCCCATTTAGTGAAAGAATTTATTATCTTATAACATTAGTAAACTTTCAATAAATCATGGGATCCTAGAAACAGAAAAGACATGGGAAGACTTTCTCTTTTATCCTAGATGTATACACCAATTCACTCAAATCCATCAATTGAAAATGCCGTTTACCTGTAGCGTTTTTTTTTACAGATATAGACTGAGTGGCCAGTACCTCCCAGATATATATATATATATATATATATATATATATATATATATATATATCATATACACTAGGCACTGGGGATAGAGCCAGAAACAGAACAGATACTATGTGTTTTCATGAAACATATGGTCTAATGAAGGAATCAAACCATGAATATGCAGATACAAAAATAAATATATCATCTCAATTGTGATAAATAATAAGAAAAAATATTTAGTGTGCTATGATACAATATAACAGGAACATAATTAGACTTATGGGTCATGTGTAATGTCCTTGAGGTTGTGACAATAAACTTGAACAATGTCACTAGGAGTCAGCCAGGTAAAGGGTGTCATTCCAGGAAATGAAAAATCTTTATAAGGTTTGAACCAATGAGAAGTTTGGGTAAGATATTTATTTATTTATTTATAAGAGATGTTCTGAATGTTAAAGTAAGAAAAGCTTGAAAGGAGATGAGAAGCAAGAGTAGCAAGTTAGGATGCTGCCAAGGTGTCCAAACAAAGATGAAGTCTAGGACACGCATGGTAGTGGTGGTAACATAAAGAAATGGGAGGATTCCAGATACATTTCTGAGATAGAATCACCATGAATCTCAGTGCATGGGAGTGAGCAAGAGGAAGATATAAATGATGATATCAAAATTTTAGTGGAAGGATAGATGGAAGGCTTATTTACTGAGATGACAGACACTGCAAAAGGGATAAATCTCAAAAACAAAAGTTATACTTCATCTTCTACTTTATTTAATCTTCATAGCAGCTCTGAAATTTGGAAACTATTTTCACCTGGTTTCATGATGAATAGTAATTCCATGGTTTCCCAGAACAATGTATTCCTAAGGTCTTTTCTTTTTCTTGTTAAACTTCATGACTGGTTAAAGACCAAATTTATTTAACCAAAATTGAGTGAGCAATTACCTTGCACCAGGAATTCTGTAAGGACAAGGATTAATGTCCCAGCTCTAACTTTCTTCCTAATGGAGGTTAAAAATATATACACAGAAATTATAATTTAAAGTAGTGGCTACAATATGAGCAATATTCAAAGAATACTTTGAAAACTCAGAGGAGGATACTTCCATTAATCTAGAAGTGGGACGGAGAGCAAGAGAGTTTCCTACCAAAAGTTATATTGAAGTTGAGGCTTAAAGGGTATGCTTAGGAACTAGATGTAAAAGGTTCATGACTAGAACTAGAGGGGGTAGAGACAAGAGATGATTAATAAGATATATGAAGTTTTATAGCCTAGAAAAGAAGGTAAATGCTATATCATGAAGATCTTTGAAGTAATATGAAAGAGTGTGGAGTTTAAAATATAATGGATGGCAAGGGAACACTGCTGGGTTGAAGGGAGGAAAACCAATTCAGACATATGTACAACAGTCTAGTGGAGAAATAAGAGTCCCAATTAGGTTGACTGCTGTTCATAAGGAGAGGAGCAAATGGACTGGAGAATTAATTAAAAGGTAAAACCAGCAGGGAATGTTGCTGTACAGATACGCTAAATCTGAAGGAAGGATTTAAGGATGAACCAGCTGTCTAGCTTGGGAAGCTGGGTGGCAGGTAAAAAATAAAAATAAAAAAAAATGGGGCCAAATAGGGAAGAAGATAAGAGTTTAGGATGAGACATTTTGAGTCTGAGGTTTCAGATGGGATAGGACTAAAAACAGATTCTAAGACTTCGAAGATTGGTGCTTCTCTTCTAAAGAGTTCCTTGAAAAGACCCACTTGCCCATTAAGATATAGTAAAGACTCGTAGTGATTAAAAAAGCAGAGTTTCTTGGGGTGCCTGGGTGGCTCAGTGGGTTAAAGCCTCTGCCTTTGGCTCAGGTCATGATCCCAGGGTCCTGGGATCAAGCCCCACATAAGGCTCTCTGCTCAGCGGGGAGCCTGCTTCCTCCTCTCTCTCTCTGCCTGCCTCTCTGCCTACTTGTGATCTCTGCCTGTCAAATAAAAAAAAAATCTCAAGAAAGCAGAGTTTCCTTATTTTTTTTTTTTCTACATATTCCTATGACATCAGATACAATTCTTACATCTTTGGCACTTCTGTACAAGGTTGAGAGAGTTCACTTTAAATGACTCATCAACAAAGTTGATATGTAACTTGAGCGTCCTTATTTGTGAAAGGGACGATTGTAGAGGAAAATAGCATTGTTTTTCAGTATGTTCTTTTCCCAGCAAAAACACTGTTTGTGTATCCTACCACTTAATCCAGACAGGAAACAAAGATCCTTTCTCCCTCCAGAAAATAGTTCATATCTTGAGTTTACTCCCGGGTGCATAAGAGCTTTGTTTTCATAAGAAAATTCTGGAGTATGGACCACAACTCAAAGACAGATGATCTATAGGCCACACAGATGTACAGAATTTTGTTTTTAGATCAAAAAAGGAGAGCTGGTACAGACCTTATGATGGACAAACAAAATTGAAAAGCAAATAAAAAATGATATAATTCCAAGGATCCTTCTTTCAATGCAATTACTGACCAAAATATTCAGAATGTTTCTAGAAAAATAGAAATACAATTTTAATTAAATACAGACTGTTTCTAGAAAAATATTAGATTACAACTAAAATGGAATATTTTGTGACTTACATACAAAGCATGTGCTTTTATAAGGCTTGGAAATTTGAAAAAAAACCACCCTATCCAAAATTGATTTACATATAAAAATGTTTAAATTGGGATACTCTTCAGCCATAAGAAATAATGAAATCTTGCTATTTGTGACAACATGAATGGAAATTGAGGGCATTATGCTGAGTGAAAGAAGCAAGTCAGAAAAAGACAAATACCACATGATCTCATTTATATGTGAAATCTAAAAAAAAAAAAAAACCAAAAAAACCCACCACCACCAACAAAAAAAAACCCCCAAGCTCATAGATACAGAGATCAGATTGGTCGTTGTCAGAAAAGGAGGAAGTGGGAGGGGCTAAAATGGGTGAAAGATGTCAAAAGGTACAAAATTCCATTTATAAAATACGTCATGGAAATGTGATAACTCTAGTTACTAATACTCTTGCATATCTGAAAGCTGCTAAGAGAGTAAATCTTAAAACTCTTCATCACAAGAAAAAAAAATTCTTCATAACTCTGTGTGGCGACAGATGTTAACTAGGTTTCTTTATTGTGATGCTCATTTTACAATATATTCAAATATTGAATCAGTATGTTGTATACCTGAAACTAACATAATGATATATATATGTATATATATATATATCAACTATACCTTAATAAAAAGTATATTGCACAATGGAAAATGGAATGCAAGACTTAAGTAAATCGAATATAATCAGTACTTCTTAGGAAATAATTAAAATGCATCTTAAAGATTTATGCATATATACTTTTTTCTTTGCAACCTCATATATTCATGATGTATTGGTTTTAGAATGACCTAATAAATTTCTTTGAGAATACAATTTATTTGAAAAGTAGAAGTTCTATGTTGGGATACAACTTCTTTCATGATGTTATCAATTTTGAGTTATATATCAAGTATTCTCCATGATTTTAGGAGCACCTGGATGGCTTGGTTGGTGAAGCACCTGACTCTTGATTTCAGATCAGGTCATGATCTCCGGGTCATGGGATTAAGCCCCACATTGGGCTACAGCTTCAGTGTGGAGTCTGCTTCAGGTTTTCTCTCTCTCCCACTACTTCTGCTCCTCTCCCTGCTTTCTTAATTAATTAATTAAAGTCAATCTTAAAAAAAAAGTATTCTCCGTGATTTTAATTCTGAGTTTATTATTAACTGAATACTCATGTATAATATAAATATAATATATACCATAAACACACAGTATAAGAGAAGGAAGTACTAAACTATATTTTAGATTAAGCATACTGGATATAATTTTAGAGCCAAAATATGGATTATTTTATGAATGAAAATATAAATATTTCATTTTATCTTGATAATAATTCTATAGTACCATACCTATAAAATGCCAGCCTCATTTGACCCCAGGGTATCTTACAGAAAGAATAAGATTAAAGGCATAAGAAGTTTCTTTTTGAATCATAAACGAGAACCTTTTGAAAATTTCCAAAGTGCAAGAAAGGATTTGGCTTTAGTAAATTCATTAAAAATCTAAGCGTTAACATCAACAGAAAGGCAGACAACTGCAAGAGTAAGTAAAGCAAAAACAATAAAATAAAATAGGGATTTGTGATTCTAGAGTCTAGAAAACAAAATACTAAGTATGTCATGGACTTACTCTGTTTTAAATCTCCGTCACATTAAATGGGTTTACATAATATAAAAGATGCCCTGGATTTGTCAAAACGGGGGGTTACTGGAATTATTTTTTATTCTACCAACATCCAAGGAGGTGAATTAAGATTCATTCTGAGTCACTACTGACCAGAATTCGTTAATGGGAAACTGCATGGTAAGAAAAATGTCTACTGTCTATGTATTCCCAAGAGTAGTATTCAGACAACAGACATGAATAACAGCACTGGCCACTCTTAACTATGGCTTTAGTAAGAAAGCCCCAGAATACCTTCACTACACTTCAGTCTTTGATAGGTGACTGCCAAGAAGAAACTTGCATTGCATCAAAGAGACTGTTCACAAAGTACGTAGCACCAAGGTCATTACATGGTTGTGGTACCTAAGCCCCCCCCCCCTTTTTTTTTTTTTAGTTTCTAGCTATACTTCTGATGAACTACATTCATCGTCAAAATGTTTCATTGTTACTATTTGAGTTTCTTGTTATTGTTTTATTTTGTATGTTTATCTGCTTGTTATTTTAGGCAAGGTTGGAATGCCTTTTCCTGGAAAGGCAAAAATATTTGCAAGAACATAACATCTGGCCATTTCTTTTGGGGAGAGGGAGTTTAATACTCATTTAGGGGCTACTGGCTCACATTTAATCTAGTAATTTTCTTCTCAATACAGTAGTAATCCCCTTTCCTTACCTAATGAATGATGACTAAGTCCCCTGTTTTTGCTCCCACATTAAAATCAGCCGCTGAATCAGGGGTTTTCCTAAGGCAGACAATACTTTCAGTTCATGTGGGCAGCACCTTTCATACTTTCAATTGTATTAGGTTTGGTGAGTTTTGATATAATTTTTTTTAATTTAACTAAGCTTTATACCTAGCATTTCTTTTTCTCTACCTTTCATTTGGTTTTCTTATCAGAATTAGTCTATATACAAAGACCAATCCTACCGTTTGGTCTGTTCAATAATGGTCTAGTAAAATGTTACTAAATGCTATTAATTCCTCCACTGTAAAATAATGATCCTTGTATTTGATAGTGCTAAAAGGTTACCATGGGTGTGGGGTATCCATTTTTTAAATCCAAATACCCTGGAATTTTAAAGAAGGAAAAACTAAACATCAATTTATCAAAATACCTGTTGGGGAACTTTCTTTAAAGCAAGAAGTTATGATATTTAAG
The DNA here is from genome assembly GCA_004024625.1 of Mellivora capensis. Lineage (NCBI taxonomy): Eukaryota > Metazoa > Chordata > Mammalia > Carnivora > Mustelidae > Mellivora > Mellivora capensis. Next base: position 34,433 of record PISX010018999.1, read on the forward strand.
AACAAAATCTAATCTTAAATAAATTATTTTTTCTAATAAATAATAATACTTATGCATTTTATTAAATAAAAGGCCAGATGAAATGTGATATGGTTGACAATATTGGTCTCTTTGGTGGGAAAGTACCTTGATTTTTACCTTTTCTGAATTTATCTTGCATGTGAGCTCATATATATTATTTATATAATAAAATAGCTTTTGTTCCCTTCCTTTCCTGTATAATCATCTCTATTTTTAGAGTGTATAAGGGTTAATGATAAGTCATATGCTTCTAATAAAAATTAAAATTATTTTACAAATACAAATTATTAAGTTGAAACTAAACTGAGAAAGGAAAATATATTTTGCATTTATTTATGAGTTGATACTGTCTGGGAAATAAACAGTAGCCCTTTACAGCTCAAGCCTCCCCGGCCCCCCCGCCCCCCTCCCCCTCAGGAATGCTCACAGACACACATGTGTGATGAAGGAAAGATTAAAATGGAGAAAGCACTGCGAAGAGTGCTATTCAAAATGGAGCTGGGAGGACAATGAGGAAGTGGGGCTGATGCACTTCCTGTGTCTCAGATTCTTAGAATGTTTGCTGAACTCAGCTAAACTTATCAAGGCATCTGCTATATGCTAAAATGGTCATAAAGGGACTTTCCTCCTGACACTAGCCCTAGCAAAGAACTGCATAAAGATTAGTGCTACTGGACCTACACCACCACCAATCACGTTTTAGTCCAAACAACTTAGGTAAATTGCCTCTTACCTTTTTAAAAACTCTAACTCTGTTTCTCCGGGTAAGGCTTTCAGTTTCACTCGAACCTGTGTCTCTAGGATTGTCATCCCTAAGAGCCTCAATAAATGCACCTATTTTATTTGGCACCTTCCAGTTTTGTCTTTTGTTGGTGCACATGTGTGTACACATGCACAGGGACGCATGTGCACACTGCACAGTCGCAACCACATGGCCTGAGCATCCAGGAGGGAAGCAGCACCATGGGGAGCTTCTGAAACACTGACAATGTTGTATTTTGCCATCACCTGCCTCTTGAACTTATGGACTGAAGGTATGATTAGAAATTCCTTCTGCTAATTAAAGGGGAATTTGAATCAAAGGAGAAAGGTGTAAGGGAAACTTCCTATTATTATTTGGGGTATAGGACTAGTGGTCAAGAGTACCCCAATGGTTCAGTTTGTTCAAGCCAGGAAAATCAGTGCTGTGGTAAGGTGAAAATTTGAGGCATCCAATTTTTAGAGGCATCTGTATTTTACACTTAACTTTTATCAAAAAATAGGGAAAGAAGCAGAGGAGATGTTATCTTTGAATTGAAAAATGGTTTAATGAAACAGACTTGGTATTTCCAACCTAACATTCTTTTCCCTTGGGGTGCTGAACTCAAATATACATCACATGCTAATAAATATCCCTCAGACAGAGACCCTAAAACTCCCCTTCCTCAGGCAAGTAACAGATTTTAAGAGAGAACAAACACTGTAACGCACCAGACTCCACAGATGGTAGCAGTTGATCACAGGAAGACAAAGAACTTGTTCAGAAAGGACTGCTAGAGATGGCCCTGGGCTGGAATTCTAGCACCGCCTTTTGTCTCACACACAAGATAAAAAGCAAGGAGGCACTTTGACCACTTCCCAGTATAAAGTTCTGGAAACTCCAGGTTTGCCTAGGGGTTTCCAAATTCTGCCTAAACAAAGCATTGGTAATTTCATAGCCTGCTCCCTTCTACATCTGTATCTTTGTCTTGGGTTTGAAACCCTCACTCTGGAGACACCATTATTTGTTGTCTACCTTGTGAACTTCATGTGTGAACAAGAGAACTCTTGCAAGAGGGGAACAAATACCAAGAATGGTTTGGGGCCTTGGATTTTCTAGCCTATCCGACACAGGTCTTACTGGGGTTTAAAGCAGCCAGAAGTCAACTTTTGATAAAGTGTAGTAGTACTTTTTAGCCCGAAAGTAGTTTTGGAACAAAGTGTGCTATAAACTCTTGGTGTATAACCTAGTTTTCTGTGGTAAAGAGTAAAATAAAAATTATAGTAATTAAGAGTTCAAGTATTTACCCAAATACTTTCCTTGCCTCCGGAAATGCTTGGGTGATGAATGGTCTCAGGAAGATTCTGGTTCAGGAATCTCTCTGCTGCTTTTGATAAAGGGGGATGAGATTTCTCCCCTATGTGGAACTTGTACTAAGTGGGACTTTTATCAGGAGCAGGAAGATGGGGATGACTGGTTGGGGCGGGGGGAGTCTCCTTTAGTTAGCTCCTAATAAGAGACAGACCCTGGGGAGGGGCAGGCTGTTGCTCTGTGTGAATGATTCCCTCATGGGGCACTGGCCATCCAGCCAGAGAGTCCTCCAGTAACCATTTAGTTTACTAACCAAACTTTAGTTTGTTTCAGAATCACCTGAAGAGTTTTTAGAAGATGAAGACTTGCAGACCATCCTTTCCCAAAGAATCTAATTCTGTCATTCTGGTCGGGGACTTAGAAACCTATGTTTTAAACAAGCGCGACTTTAGCACTGACAGCAGGCAAACCACATTTTGATGGTTAAGTCTTCAGATTCCAGCTAGGAGGTAGCTTCATGATAACCTAAGGAAAACCTGTGAAACGCGTTGATGGGAAAACAGAGACTAACCTATGTTTAAGAAGGGCAAATAATGGAGAAATTAAATGTAAATAAAATATAATTTATTTGGGAAGTCTATTGTCATGCTTTTCTGCCCTTCAATGTCAGGGGCTGTATTAGTTTGCTGAGTTTTCCATATCAAGTAACACAGGTTGGGTGGTTTCAATAACAGGAATTTACTGTCTCTCAGTTCTGGAGGCTAGACTTCTGAGATCAGGGTGTCGGCAGGGTTGGTTCCTTCTGAGAACACTTGGGGGGAATGCTATGCCTCTCCTAGCTTCTGGTGGCCTCAGGCACTCTGGCTTGTAGAGGATGTCTCTCCATGTTTTCACAGAGTCTACTCCCAATCAGGTCACAGTCACAGGTACTGGGAGTTAGGATTGTGACATATTTTTGGAGGATCCAGTTCAGCCCATAGCATCAGGACAGAGATTTTCATTTTACTTTATGCTAATTCAAGTGCTGAAGGTGGGAAAGAGATGCGATTCGAAAGGAAGAATGTGAACGGAAATGTCCCATCCTATATTTTAAAACTCCTAGGTAGTTAAAGGGCATGACCTCCTTACAAGAAGCTCCATGCGAAAGCAAACTCATCCAAAGTAGTAATTAGGGCTTTCTCACTGGAAAGAGAAGCTAATGCCTGTTCCCTCCCGCCCCCCACATAAGAGTCTTCAATCTATTTGCTTTGGCCTTGAAGTGGAGAGCCAGATACTGAACAAGAAAAGCATTAAGAAAGAATTGATGCTATCTTAAAAATTAACTACAGACTGAAAACTTAAGTTGAACCGACTTCAGGAGCTTCATGACTGAAAGTCGTGCTGTGAGTACTGGCTATGAAATTTGGAGGGCCAGTACAACATGAAAAGGAGAGGTCCATTATTAAAACTCTCTTAATAATTTCAAGACGGTGCCAAGTACCGCGCAATTGTAAACAGGAACGCTCTGCGCGAGTGCGCATGTCACACGTCCATGGAGCCCATCCTACTTCCTGCTCTGGGGCGAGGTGTATGGGGGAGCAGGAGGGTAAAGCCCGAAAGGGCCTTAGTCCAAAACAGCAGAAAGATTTCAAGGACTGGGCCAACTTTGATGGCTCACAGTGGCTACCTGAACCATTTTCTTTGAATGCCTAAAAAGCTGAAAAATGTTACCATAATTGATTACTAGTATTTACCATGAGCATGGGATCTGGTTTACCATCCCTAGAAGTGGTATCTGATGGTAGGAAATATATATTTTTTAAATCTACCCTTTTGTAGTCCATCTCTTATCCTTCCTTCTCATCCAACCCCCAAATGACCATTGACCTCTTTTCCATCACTATAGATTAATTTTGCCTGATTCGGAATTTCATTTAATGCAATCAGCAATCTGTACTGCTTTATGTTTGGCTTCTTTTGCTTAACATAATGACTAACATTCATCCACATTGTGACATGAATTAGTAGTTCATTTTACCTTACTACTTAAGAGAATTTGTCGTAAGACTACAGCATAATTTATTTATAATACACCAGTTGGTATTCATTTAGGTTGTTTCCATGGGGTTATTATGGATAAAGCTGGAACAAACAGTTATGCACACATCTTTTTATCAATTTCTTTCTATTTTGTTTCCAGTTCTTCTGGGTAAATACCAAAGAGCAGAATTTCTGGGTAAGTACATATTTTAACTTGTAAGAAATAGTGGTTGCACTATTTTACACTCCCACCAGCAATATGTACAAATTGTAGATGCTCCATATCCTTGCCAACAATGGACATTGATGGTCTTTTTAATATTAGCCCTTCTAGTGGGTGCATACTGATATGTCAGTGTAGTTCAAATTTGTATCCCTGATGACTAATAATGTTGGGAATTTTTTTCATGTGCTTATTGACCATTCAGTATAAAGTGCCTATTCAAGTCTTTTATCCAATTTTTGAAAAATATATGCTTTTTATTCTTTTTTTTTTTTAATTTCTTTTCAGCGTAACAGAATTCATAGTTTTACACCACACCCAGTGCTCCATGCAATGCGTGCCCTCCACAATACCCACCACCAGGCTCCCCCAACCTCCCACCCCCCGCCCCTTCAAAACCCTCAGGTTATTTTTCAGAGTCCATAGTCTCTCATGGTTCATCTCCCCCGCAATTTCCCTCAACTCC